>OZ026568.1:2335319-2447819 GCA_964020155.1 Chondrilla cf. caribensis
GCATGCAGCCCAGGGAGACGTCATTTCATTTTTTCCAAGTCGATCTGTCTACATTCCAATCCAATGGCTGTGAGTATCAGAAATTTTGATCCAACTGAAGCCGCTCTGAAGAAATCAATGATGAATACCAGCCAGGATTTATCTGTCATTATTAAAAATCCAGTAGAAGATTATTCTTTTGATCTTTACAACGAGGCAGTTACAAGTGAAATGTTGTTAGGTATAGATCAGGCTGACTTTGATGAAGTTGCAAAAGGTATTATCGAGGAGTTATCAATACCTAGTAATCATCATAAAGCAATCATGAATTTGAAAAGAAGGAGAAGGTACAAAGAAGGTGGAAGACTTTCAATTCAATAAAGGTGAAGTGGGTCAATTCTATTATATTCGCTTAGTATCACTGATAACAGAGGACAACACTATCAATTTGGCTTACTCTGCACTCTCCTTAAAATTCAAATTTTCACCAAAGGAGACCAAAAGAGACCAACGGACGAATAAATTTCTCTGGTTCGTAACCAGCACAAGTTCAGTGACTGAAAAAAAAGACAGGAATCTTTCTGATCCTCAAGCAAATGGGTTGAAAGAGTATTTCAAGAGAAGAGCCATCCTGGGATTCAAAGAAGAATACCCATCCTAATAATATACCACTGGCCACTTGCTTGTAGCTGTCATGACCTCATGTTCATCTGATTTGCAGTATATTCATCCCATTTACAGGGTAAATACGTACGCTATTACACATAATCTTAGTTAGCTAACATGGTTTATATGTACCATCAGTATGTACAATGTTCGCTTATTGTTTTTCAGCAGCTCCCATATGTAAATTGTAGTGTGTATGTGCACTAATGAAGTAGTTAAATTTATATTGAAATACGTACGTATGAATTTACAAATTAATGATTGCCAATCATATTCATAGTCACACACACACAGATCTAGACTTATTCATTTACCGATATATACAGCACACAGACATTATATACACACAATAAGTTCATTCATTATATAATGGAGTCTTGTTAGTGTGAATTTAATTGGTATAATGTAGCAGAAAAGTTCCTCTTATTGGAAATTCATAATAATATTAATATTAATAATATTATCAAGAACAATCATTTCGATATATGTACAAAGTACAACAGTACAGGAACTTCATAATGTCATGGGTTTCCTCTCAATTGAGTTCATACAAATAATGTAATTATATCTAATTATCTGCATGTGCAGACATACACACAAACATTCACCTTTGGAATATGTAATAATATGAAAATGAATCCATATACATGTGCACACACACACACACACACACACACACACACACACACACACACACACACACACACACACACACACACACACACACACATTTTCAATGAGACCCATGGATGTGTGGTAATGTACACAAAACGTCATAGTGAAATAGTGCCATTTTTTAGACAATAGCATTCCATAGTTTTCCACAATACCAGCACAGTGGATATTAATATTATATGTGCATATTATGTATGATCGTAAAGTTGTTGTGATAATATGCTCTTGTTAACATTCAACTTGAAGAGTGATAATGTGTCACTGCAGTGTATGGTGACATATAACTGCTGTGGATTTTGTTATATTACATACTGACAGGTACTGGTGTACATTTTTCTGTTTGTCCCTGGTGATCAGTTGACAAAAGCATGTCATAAGGTTTGTGTGCTGCAGAGATTATCATTGAAATGGACCATTTTTGGAAGATGAAGTGCAAAAAAGATTTCTGGGCAGAATGTTGTTATGGTTGTACAGTGTGGAATCCATGTGTGTGCCCCATGCCCTTGTGGAGGAAGTTTTACAACAAGCTATTCACTGTGAACCAAACAAGGAAGCCTTTATCTATTGATATTTGTCCAAGACGCATGTGTACCCATAAGAATAGCGACGATATACAGCAAACAGTCAGGATTTTTCTGATTGGAGATTCGGGTGTTGGTAAGACAGTGCTGTTCTCCAGACTATTGGGTCAAGTGGATAAATGCTTTCATCACAAAAGGACAAGAAAACCCCTGTCTCTCACCAAGTGTGTTGGTTTTCATACCTATTCTGTCTGCAATGACTACACCAAGCGAACCAGCGGAGAATCTGCAAGCCATAGGACCAAATGTGTTGTGTGGGATACCAGTGGACGGTCTGTGTATATGGATCAACTTTCAGACAATTACGACAAGGCTCACGCTTTTGCCGTGTTCTTTGATATAACGTCTTATGTCACATTCTTCAATGTGGTTATGTGGCTGAACGGTATACGCAATATGGCCTCAAAGGATGTACCTGTGTTAATGGTGGGAACAAAACTGGACCAGAGACATGACAGGCAAGTTGAGTGGATGGAGGCAGCTGATTTTGCTCTCAATCACGGTCTGTCATTTATCGAGTGTAGTTCTCGTGACAAAGTTAATCTCACAGACATAGCAAGATACCTATCAGAAGTTGCAATTGATTATGCCACAAAGATTGATGATACGAACTTGAAATAAGCTGTATTAAATAGTATAATATTTTACATATTCCTTTTATTTACGTAATATTGTGTAAACTACAGTATGTCACAAAATAGAAATATACATAAGAGTATGTATAGATTTGTTTTCAAGCTAAATTAAACATTTGCAATGTGCATGTTCATTATCAACACATGCATGCAAATACATGTGTACAATAAATAAATTGACAGGAAGTGTACATACATGCGTAAACATATATGTGAAATTATTTACATAATATATTACATAAGCTTAAAATTAATTATAGTTAAAGTTAGTTAAACCTTAGCAGCTGGATATAATGCTACTACATCAGCTTTAACAATCATGGTCTTCTCAAAATTGGTGAAAAATTGTAGACCAGAGTATTTCTCTATGTCAGCAAAATCCCAGGAGAAGATATGCAGGGGCTGTCCCTCTTCGATACACTTGTTTGGCATCACATAGGACTATACAATATATGTATGTACACAGATATTAACCAGGTTAAGTTATGTGCACAGCAATCTACTGTATATACAGGATTCTGTAGTTATGTAATGTTCACAAAATTTAACCTTTGTTTACATGAGTTTGTGCATGACTACACATTCATTTGAATATTTTTCTGCTGTACAAACTGTGCAAATTATCTCAATACATGGGCATAATGTATCTCGTTGGATGCCATTTCACTCACAAACAATGGCTTCAAGTGAACAAGTGGAAAGAGAAAGCTTGAAAAGTTTCAATTAGCTTGAAAACATACCGCTGAGATTATATGGATAAACATTGTTGAAAGAGCACAATATCATCACCTAGCTCCACTCCTAAACATACATAAAGTAAATAGTGAACAAGTTACATACCTCAACAGTGACATGCCGCCCTTCATAATAAGCGACAATCTTGAAGAAATGAGTTGGAACGGACACAAGATTGTGTCCTATCACTTCATATTTGACATACTTCTTACCACTTTCTTTCGTTCTACATATTAAGGAAGAGAACACATAAGCATCTTAGGAGTTCTGTGTGCGCATTGACTAACAAACACTTCTCATACATGGGAATGTAGAGGGGTCCAGTGAATACAAAGACAGTGTTGTACTTTCTTGTTAGCCTGCGAACATGACATTCTAAATTTCGCCAAACATTTCGATTAAAGTTACGTCCCACCTGTGGAGTAGATGAAGCATTTGTAATGCACCCAACTGACAACTAAGGTGCATGACATGTTCACCTGGGGACATATGTTGGTGAAGAGAAAGGTGTCGTCCATAGCAGGTTGGCTATTGAAGTGATTTCCTGCAGCTGCCAAGTGACCACGATCATAACCACTGTGAATAAAATCCTCGTCTGTACATCTAAAGATCTCTGGGACCAACTCATCTGGAATGAATGTGGAATTTTTACGACTGGCTTGCTTTGTATAGCAGCGTTCATGAGTTAAAACCTGCTTGAGATTGGTAATAAAAAGGCAGTGATATATAAAGATAGAGAGAGGTGCAGATATGTGTGTGTGTGTGTGTGTGTGTGTGTGTGTGTGTGTGTGTGTGTGTGTGTGTGTGTGTGTGTGTGTGTGTGTGTGTGTGTGTGTGTGTGTGTGTGTGCATGTGTACGTTTGTGTGTGTGTGTGTTTTGTGTGTGCATGTGTACGTTTGTGTGTGTGTGTGTTTTGTGTGTGCGCGTGTGTACGTGTGTGTGTGTGTGTGTGTGTGTGTGTGTGTGTGTGTGTGTGTGTGGATGGGTGCGTGTGTGGGTGGGTATGGGTGTGCATGTGTGGATGTGTATCTTTACAACAACAAAATTTGAAACTCACTTCAAACACCCAGTTGGCATTACGTAACCTGTGATTGTATGAAAGAATGTGATCAGTCTTGTAGTGGAGGTTTTCTTCACTTGGGTAGCCCAGTATGTCAAGATGGGCCTTGCAGGTCCGACTGGTTGGATCAATAACCTTCGCTTTATTCAGCTTTGATAATAGCCTGTGTACAAGGTATTGAAAGTGACAGTTGAAGACATGAGCAGTTAGTATTCAAACGTGCAATCCACATAATATTATAATGACTGTACACATAATTCTTCAGGGTATGTACTGATGGCAGTGGTGCAAAAGTACTTGGAATATTATTTTTGATCGAGCTATTACTCAGAGCCAAATCATCAAAAGGTACGATTTTGGTTTACATATTTTCATCCAATCTGTGTTTCTATGTTGTATTCCTACAGATGTTTGAGGAAAGTAGCTCATACTGTGCCAATCAGACCACCAGGACAATACTAATTTAATCAATGATACCACAGACACTTTATCCATCACACTATATAACACTTTGTAATCAGGTGTTATGTGATTAGATGATTTGAATCCAATCATTCATAGATATAGCTTTAATGGCTAGACCTTATTAGACACCCAACGCCTAGTCTCGCGTCGCCAGACCGCATTAGGCAGAATTAAGTCTGGCTGAACGAGATGACAACGCCTCATAGCTCGTGTCAGATAGACGCCTGGGTGTGTCTATATTATGTCTACTCCGACTACCATCACAAAATTCATCGACAATCCAACTCCCTACAAAGAACTTGATTCTACAGCATATACATAGATACTCATTCTATAGTTTATCACACAAATTTGTATCTGTTATAGAAGTAAAAGGCCATATCCTTATGGTATTAACAGATACAGATGTTAGGATCAGGTCCATTGCCTAGTAGACTATGCTTGCGTTGATAAATTTAAGTTTACAGCTCACAGTACCAGCGAGGGATTATGTCATTCCTCAGCTTTTGCCGGTCGCTAGAAAAATTCACGTCTTGCGAGTCTTGTGGTCTCTTTCCTCTCTCTTCATGGAAACGATTTCGATAGAGTTGATAAGCTGCTGCACTTCCAGCGAAACCAAGAATGGCGTACACGACCGATTTCACTCGTAGTCCGGCCATTTTGTATGGCGCAGAAGTTCCGCAACGTGATGGCCGCTTTATAATAGTGTAACATATTATAGTAATTTATACACAGGTAATAATATTAAACTTTTCTTCAAAATTATAATGGGAGCTTATAAATAAGATATTATGCCTTATTTCTATTATATAGCAAACTCTAAAATTTGTACAACCTCTATATCCTACCTACATGTAGCTACATATGCATGTCAACACAGCATATTAAATTCAATTTCACAATATCCATTTCATGTACATAATACTTGGTTGGATTATTCACAGTGAAAGTACTTTCATTGAAATATTACAGAAGATGAATTGAAAATGGAAGTTGAGTGTAACAACACTTTCAAATTATCACGGATTGTGAAAGATTAAAATGGATGATGATGAAAATGAATGGATGAAATTGACAGATGAACACATGAATGACTTTGACCACTTTGATATTTAACAGTATTAAAATTACCAGTCAACCTAGAATGGTACTGTGTGCGTTGATCGTGTGCATCATTGAGCTGTAGCAGCTTCGGGATGAAGCAACCTGTTAACGTGTGCAATGTAGCAAGTGGAGCAGACCCTGACTGGACTCTGGATCCCAAATTTAGGCAACGGCAGAGTGTACGGGGAGCACTTGTTGCACACAACCTACAGGAGAGACAAAGTACATGATTTTGGGCCCTGTAATGTTGAGTGTGAGTAGCAACACAGACTACTGTTTTCATATTATGAAGAAGGTAACTGCAGGGAACCATACAAGGTGTGGAAATAGGGGCTGGGGATTGCATTACAGTGAAACAGAAACCCAAGTGACACAAAACTACCCAACCTGAAGATAATAGACGGAGCCAAGTAGTAAATGGAAGGGGAGAGTAATTCCAGTATGACATAACCTGAAAGGAAGTCTTATTCCTGGTCTCTTGGGAATACACACAACCCCAAACCCCAACTACTACCACATGAATACGTATGGGCTCATGGGGGCAATTTTTTGCAGATCATATTGAGAGTTTATAAGGATGACCAGCAACACAAACACCATGATGCTTTGCAAATGTGAATTCTCATTACAATCTACCAAAATTTAGGGAGGGAACATTTGGCAGATTATCCCAATAATTGTTATATACACAAACAAATGCATATACAGAAATGATGACGGATAAAACATTTGGTGAATAAAGTGGTTGCCAATCAACAAAATTCCTCCACACTTGTAATCAATGATGACCCACTAAGTAGACCCACAGGAGGGTCGGAAGGTGGGAGGGTGGGAGGGTAGGAGGGTAAATATACGAACTGACCTCTCCGCAGTTCCTGCAGTGATGTTTTCGCTTGAAGAAGCTGAATCTCTCCAGACAACAGTGACACTGGCTTCTCTGATTATCACGCACCCAGGAAGGAGGGGCTGTGGTGGGCAGGATGAAATACAAGTAAAATCGCATAACACAAGCAGACACCACACGTGATATTGCATACCTTGGACAGGAGCTCTATACACTGACTGCTGTTGCGATGCTGCACACAAAGACCACAGAAATACGGGTAGAACAGTATGTAGGACACGAATGTCCATCGAGGAAGGGTGTGACCACAGAATACACACACACACACACACACACACACACACACACACACACACACACACACACACACACACATACACAGACACACACGTACTAGAAGTTTCCTCGTCGTTTGAAGTGGAGCTTGATTCCAAAGACTCATCTTCACCCTGACAAGCATAGAATACATGCTTCAAGACCATACGCATTTCCTTTGAGAATTTGGACTGCATTTTATCTGCTATTCCACAAATACCGACAAAAAGCCTTTGTAGCTCGTGTTCTCTAGATTCGGTAGTAGAATCTTGCGAAGAGGTGTTTAGTTTCTCTGTCTGTCCTTTCCCTGTCTCCTGTGAAGTGCTCTTCTCCGATACAGCCTGTTTATCCACCTGAGCACACTCTACCCCATCAACACCAGTCAATATAGGTCCTTCCATTGGGACCTGGTTAATATCCAGAGGATTACACTGAACTGGATTGTCAGTGATGGTTGCAAAACTTGGTGACGTCCCTTCCAGGGAAGGCATGGATTCCTTTGTCTCCTTGATGACAGAGCCGAAGCCTTCTGATGTGCACAAGGCACTCTCAAGTGTCTCCATCTCTTTGTCTGAAAGAAGATCCAGCTTTTTCCTATAGCAAAATTCAGAAATTGTATAGCATAATTACTATGCTTATGCTACTTGTGTATGGTATACTAATGTACATACAGTATGTATGTACAATACTGTGTGTGGCAGATCAGGCGGGAGAAGTTGTAGGTACATACACACGTAGCAGGTGTACAGGTATAGTAATATTAATATATTATAGTTCTTAAGCACAAAGTGCTCACTGACTGACTTGAAAGGTACTAGGGTGGGGATGGTGCATATACGGTCCAGGTCACAGATAACATGACATATCGTACCACAATGAAATAGTAATCACGTTGTAATGTAATTGTAATATAATTGTTAAACAATTCAACCCACAGTGGATCACATTCACTCATAGTTAACAATAAAATTATAATGTAGCAAAATCATAGTTTCTATTCAATAGTACAGTACTTGAAATATCATAGGTTAGCTGTGGTGGATCTTAAGGGAATCATAGAACAACCACACTTTTTATCCAACTCCATTGCAATTTTTTGCAATGATGTCATGTTGAAACGTAAATTCAAAATAATGAATTCACAATTTAACAGCAATTATGTTACTACCTATATCGCATTTTCTGCGACTTGTATATTGTATGTGTGTAAACACATACAGTATACGTACGTATATAAGTCATTCAAACAAAATCTCAATTCTTACATTACATGTGCACATTATTACAATATACATACTGTATATAAACAAGTAAGAACTATTTATACTGCACTACCAACTATGCAAGGTAAATCCATATGTATGCATCCACATGACATTCAGTATGTACATATAATACACTTGACATTCTTACTTCATCATTTCCAGGGCAGTCCTGTAAGGTCTGAAGCAATAAGGATAATCCTTGGCACACTTCTTCACATCCAGAGGACCTCCAGGGTGCAGCACCAACCCCCTATAAACAATTAACATCATAAAATGATAAGCACTACGCACCAGCACACATGAATATGCTGCAAATTATCACGGATGGGTACACTTTCACCACTGGTCAGCCACTTGTATACAATATGTACAAGTGTTGGAGCAAACTTTGAGGCAATATATGTACATGCTTTACTGATGCGACATAGTGAAAATTATCAGGCTATAGTCAGTTTCATACTGAGATGAATGTTGAAAATTCATACTCGTGGTGCACCCTCCAGTCTAAGATCTGTGTTTATTCAGCTGTTTGTCCTTGTGCAAGATGTGTGATTATCAAACAATTTTACATTTCATGACCCCACTGCCACCTACATCACCACTATACACACACAGTCAGCTTGCCCTTGCTGACTGTTGTGGGCAATATCTGACTAAGAGATGTTGAGTTTGCAACTTGGACATAATCACCACGAATTACCACTGTCACATCTGAAGTTTCATTTTTTCAAAGGCTTTATCACATTATATTATTACAGGATATTGTTTAAGTTGACCTCTGATGCTTAGGGCTGGATTGATCACAAGTTCAAGGCTTTGGAGTTGTCTCAAACACCACACAACAAAGGACAGCAACAAACATGGGATATCCAGAACCCACTGAAAGGATACATGTATGCATGCATGCACGAAGATATGCATACACACATTCACTCACACTCACACAGTACACACACACACAAACACACACACACACACACACACACACACACACACACACAAACACATATGTACACACAGACACACAATTGATAAAGAGACAGTACTGATACAGGTTAATAAAGCTGTAAGCAAATTACATTGATACATTTGTAGAATCCATGAGCACAAACCCTATGAAGAATTGAAACAATCACTATTTTCGTCCGAAAATACAATGGCAACAACAGTGTACCACAATAGCTCAAAACTACATACATATGTACGTATGTACAAATACCAATAAATATCCAGTCAATCTGCCAAACTTGTCAATACACCATAATCTTTGAGAAGGAATTGCGGTGGACTAATGAGAATTCACTGTACATATGTATGTACACAAGTACGTATATATAACACATGTTATAATACTAAAATGTGGAACTAACCAGACAATCGCCAGTCTGGGTATTGCAAACATGAGTGCGGGGTCCATCATGTCCATCATATCCTCTGTTATGTAATTCATTTTCATGGCTCTGCGTAAATGACAGTCGGGATTTGAATGAAAGCACTGGAATAACATAACTTGAGTATCATTATAATAAGATGTACCTATGCATATAGGTGTATTCAAACCCACCTACACAACCACACTTATTTTGTTGTAGGGAGGATAGCCACAACTACAATTCACTGTCCACAATAATACAAGCTGGGATGATTTTAAAGGTCTGAAACACATGAACCACAATTTCTTAAAGGGATAAATTTAGCGGAAACAAGGAGTTAGGCTCTGTTGACCTGACACCTCAAACTCAAGAGTCCATTCGGACATCATGAGGCAACTACGTGAATTGAATATACGGCAAATTTAATTCATACGCACAACATACACCTACAGATATTATGTACGTATTTTCATACTGTACAGTAAGCTCAGACTATTAATAATAACTTATAGTTCATAAAGGAGAACAGTACAGGGACAGTTTATCATTCGTCAGAAAGCTTATGATAGCCTCAGCCATGTGTGGTGATGGTTACACATGCGTGGTCCTATGTATGTATACTGTACATCACTTTTATGCAAGCACAAAGATTCACCTCTTTGTCGCCTCTATAAATAGGACGGTTACATCTTGGAGCTGATCAAATTCTTCTGTGGACATCACTGGGCACATTATACTCACATATCTATAGACAATGGATAAGATCAAAGCACATAGTAGGACCAGGTTGGTAAGGTAACAAGAGGAAGTCTGAAATACAAAGTCTGATGATGGTGTAACATCCTGTGACATCACTTATGATGTATAAGCAGTACATACATACAAATGCTATGCTACAAAGAATTTTTGTTTCCATAAGGGAGGAGGACATAAGTCATGCTCTTATGCCACCTGTCACACAGGGTACAGTACCAGTTACAAGTTGATTAAGGTTGTATTTCTTCTCACCTGAATTCAAATTCTGCCCATGAGTGATCAAACCAACTCAAAAGGTCCTTTAACTGCAATAAAGAAAGAATTAAGGTGTGTTATACCAACTCAAGAACACTATCAGTGACCAGAAACCCAAGAAATCACATACATAATCGCCTAATCATCAACCCACATGAAGGTACTAGGTCATAAATAGAAGGAATATCTACAAGGTAAGTAACCAAGAAGATTTGTTCACAAGGCTTCAGTGTACCACAATTTATATAGTGACCACAAATTTAAATGGGACAATCATCAACCCACATGAAGATACTAGGTCATAAATATAAGGAATATCTGCAAGGGAAGTAACCAAGAAGATTTGTTCACAAGGCTTCAGTGTACCACAGTTTATACAGTGACCACAATTTTGAATGTGATATTGATCCAGCATTACAAATTGAAAAAAGTAAAGTTAGGCTTACACTTTGGGGAAGATCATACTGTCCTGCCAACACTTGCTTGCGTAGAGCAAGTCGGATTTGATGAATCAGCTCTGTAATGTGAGCAGCGTACGGTCGCAGTTCCTCAGACTCCTCCTCTCGATGAGCAATGTACGACCCAGCAGCAAGACACTGGGATGAACAAATTGATAAAAAACATGTTTACATACATTGAACACACACATGTGTACATACTTATGTACATAATGATAACAATACCCAAAATTATTAAGTCCCACAAGCTGTGGTTGGAAGGCGTAAACACTAGTTTTGGACATGTACGGTGATGTAAAATTCATGCACCAGAAAATTGGGCAGTTAAATTCAAACTACTACGTATAGTATAGGAGCTTTGTTGGAACTCAACCTGCTCAGGGAGAAAGGAGAAAAGAGAAAAACTGGCAACTGTGGGATTTGAACCCAGGGTGCGTGACTGTAGCCGCCATAACCACTGAGCCATGGAGCCACCACAGCAACCAGCCTTTCCAATTCTCATTTCATACTGCACTGGTACCTAACACAATTAGTAACTACTACGTATATTATGGGAATATTCATTCCGTTGCATGCTGGAATGCACTGGAATGAAACGTTTACATTTTTACCGTAACTACAATAGAAGCCAGAAGTCAGACTGGGAGGAAGACAGAATACATAAAAATGCAAAGAATGAGATCAAATGACAACACTTGACTGCCAGCCGGCGTTGCCACACACTCAAAACCCGACTCCTACAACAGCTGAGAGTTCACAAAAAATTCCATTGGCAACTGTATATTGCACAAGTTCTCCCTGCATCCCAAGGTGCAGAGATTACAGGACAAACTCCAAAACATGTAATCACTTTAGACATGGTAGCTGTGGTATATTGCAATCAGCACTTTGAACACAATACCACAGACACAAACTTCATTGTCTACTAACTAGTTATGTCAAGGCTGAGTAGGTGTAGGTGAAAAGAGAGGCAATAGTAATTGTATACCTAATACAGTAGACAATAGTAACTCCATCCCAGACTACCAACTATTCATCATAAAGGACAGTAATTGTATTAGGGCAGTCCAGAGTTTTGTTCATGTTTAACACAAAGGACATCTCCTGAGCTGTGTTCCATGTCCTTACAAACAAAGGACAACATAATGCTATCCCATAAGCAGTTGTTCTCTTAGATTTTGTCATAATAATGTTTCAAAGGGTAAACAAATCTTTGTGTATGTGTACGTGTGTGTTATGTGTTTCCTTGTGTGTGTGTGTGTGTGTGTGTGTGTGTGTGTGTGTGTGTGTGTGTGTGTGTGTGTGTGCATGTGTGCGTGTGTGCATATACACACGCATCTCTCTCTCTTACTGTGTTTGTGTGTGTGTGTGTGTGTGTGTGTGTGTGTGTGTGTGTGTGTGTGTGGCATGTAGAGATTCACACATCTCACACTCACAGCACATTAACAAATCATGACTGAAAAGCGTTTCTGTACATAATAGTATGATAATGATCAAACCACAGCACAAATTCAATACAGGACTACAGTCACCAAATAAACCATAGACACAACATTTATCATCAAACATACCTCGGCACCAAACCACAGCGGACCTGGAAGCAAAGAATGCATAAACACATGTCAACTCACTGCCACCTGTCAGACACACAGGAACCTAAATTGTATTACTGACAGTTAACATTTGAACTAAACCACATTATATCATGGACAATTATATCATTAATAAACTAATGTACTTCCAATGTCAACTGTGGTCTAAAAAATAATCCGAAGTAATGTCCGTAGTGTACCCGACAAAACTGGATTCTGTTGACATATAGTGGAATCCTTGGAATAACAACAGAACGCTCGAATTCGTCATCTTGTAGTGGGTTTATATATTGTGGCGGATCTAAATGTGCGTTGTACACTATCTTCATAATCTACATGGCTCGACCTACCGTTGAGCTGATGTAGCATAACGTCATCGGGATATTTCATCCTGAAGTCTCTTCTTGCCCGCGCGTCGGGACAGTTGTCCTTCGCAATCATCCCTATCACGTCCATCAGGTTATTTTGTGATTCCTTAAGGCGTAGCATCAGCTGGTTCCGTCGTCCCAGGTCGTCCGGATTCTGTAATATCGTTTGGTTCAACAAATTCAACTGTTTGGTGACTTCCTGGTCACAGTGATGAAACAAGGCTAAGGGATGATCGTCTTTCACCTAAATGAAGATAAACAAATGAAAGGCGTTGGTATACTCAACATTTCGTATATAATATGTTACTCAAACGGCGCTGTTTTCACAAGGACGGATAGGTTGTACTATAATCAACACTTTCACAGTAACACTCACCCTTGTCAGTAGAGGTGGTCTGGTTGCTAGAAGGTTTCTCAGCATCTTCAGCCAGAACTCGAAATTTGAAACTATACGCGCTCGGGTTGTGGAAATTATGTGGAAGTACTAACTGGATTTAATAGTATTCACCGTTTTATGGAACGATGAATTCTCTCCCGTCCAGCGGAAGTAGTCTCTGACCGCAAGTTCTGCGCTAATCGGAATAGGCGCCTGTCGTGCGCTTAAGTGCAAGATGGCGGCTAGGCCTGTTTTGAGGAAAACACATGGGAAGCCGTCTAAATCGAAGTCCAAGGAGGTGCGGTTTGACCACTCACAAAAGAGCCCTAAAAGGCCATTCGGGATCGTTAGAGATGTCCAAAAATTGAATCAAAATAAGCGTGTGAGTCAGCTGCTTCAGACAGAAAGTTTTGTTTCAGAACTACAAGGGATTCTACAGAGTCAGGTGGAAAATATCACGAAACCGAGACTAAGAAGTCCCGAAAAGAGTAATCCAAGTCTCCCATCGATCCCCACCCCTCCTCCATTCATAATTGATACTAGAATGGCCCACGGTACACCATTCCAGGGGACCCACCCCCTTGGAATCACGCCCATCAACGACCTCAGGGGCTCTCTCTCCTCCAAATATCCACCAGCTGAGAAGTTAGAGAGGTGTAAGCTGGCTGCCTTGTACAGACTGGTGGATATGTTTGGGTGGAGTGATGGAATATATGGACACATTTCTGTAAGTTGATAACAACTGTCTTGATGTATACATAATATATACTAGACTGTGACATGTCCTCAGCCGTTGGGATTCTAGTGAAATTAGTGTGCATGAGGGCTGTAGAGTAAGACTTGTAAACTGTTTGTCAAACATTTGGCTTTCACAAGGGCTGAAGCTTCTAAAAGATAGGAATTGAACAGACAACATTACATTTCAGAAAGGATTACATACAGTAAAATACAGAAGCAGAAATGTTTTACCACACAATGTACTATAATGTGTTTCGTTTGTCTACGCTAGCATCAGTAGGAAGAATATAGTCATGCTCCATGACCAGCCTAGTCTCATCAACCACTACCAGTTTCACTTCATTAGTCAATTCAGTGATCAGTGGAATTGGATCTAGGAAGTACCTCTTTCTAAACCTTGCATGCAGGTGAAGCCGATTGAGTGGAAGATGTCTTTCCTCACATAAATATTTGATGTACGATATGGCTGTAATGTGGGATACTTTTAATATACAGTGGAACCTGTCTATTATAGTGGTCACCCTTGCTTAGGACCTGAAAGAGTGGCTGTTATAATAGAGAGGTGGTTTGTATATGCAAGTTAAGTTGTACACTATTGACCCTTTGGGACTTAGTAACCTGGCTGTTATAGAGAGGTGACCCGTCGATACAGTGACCATTATATGCAGGTTTAGCTGTACCACAAGCTATGAGAATAGAAGGTCAAAGTAACTTGTTTGTTCAATAACAACCTCTTATGTATGGCTTCCGTGTTTATTTTGAAAAGAAATTGTAATCATGTTACTAATATGAGGTGACACTGGACTGTTTGATGGGACTGTATGACACCCACCATGCACATAACAGTGACAGTGAACCAGGAATATTACATATTTCCTGTATTTGTTGCAATGTTTGTATGTGTAATGACTAAAGTTAGTCCTCCCTATATAGTGTCGTGTTCCTCAACATCCTGACCAAATACTTCTAAATCCTTTTGGACTGCTGTGTTCGGAAATAACTGCTTCCAATTTGGTCAAGATAGATCTTGCTGGGAACATTATTGACCCTGGAACAACGCAGTATGGGATCAACTCTGCTGGTCTAGCCATCCACTCAGCTATCCATGGGGCAAGACCCGACATTAACTGTGTGTGTCACATCCATGGAGCAGCTGTAGTAGCCGTGAGTTTACTATATCCTTTACAATTGAATAATTGAGCAATGTGTACGTAGCTTTCCTATGAACCAGAACATCTTATAGAACGTGGTTATCCAACACAACTGTTTCTTTGATCTCACCTTGCACTGGGATACAAGTATGTATGTATGTATGTATGTAACAGTTGTATCCCAGTAACTGTTAGAAATAGGCCAGATTTTGAAGTTCTAATCAACTAATAGGCTGTATTCAAGAAGTTTCCCATTAAGCCTGTGACAGGTGTCTACATGCTGGGACAATTAATCAAACTTGAAGCATAATCACAACTACACTGATGTACCTCTATAATATGAAGACCACCTGTCCACAGAGACATTTTCTTGGTCCCCTGGGTGGTGTTTATAGACAGGTTCCTCTGTACTGTGTTTAGCTGACTCTCTTGCCAATTGAGGTCATGTAATTTGCTCATACCTTTAGGTTTCTGCTATGACATGTGGTCTACTGCCAATATCACAGGAATCTTCATTTGTGAGTGTGTTTGTAGTGTGTGTGTACAAATAGCAGCCCCTGAGCTTTAAATTGAAAGCCCTCTTCCTGTGTGAATACCTGTGGTAATTTTATACCCACAGGAAGTATAGTCTTCAGGTCATTGTGTACACTTGGTTCACAGTTCAAAGGGTTGCATGGTTAATGGTTTATACAGAGTACTCTAGACTGCCTGGGTTATATCGTCATTAATGCCTGGTGAAGTATGTACATATGTATATAATATATATGGTATGCATATATGTATACAGTATAGGTGCAGTGTGCTGTGGTGAGTGTTACGTATGTGTGCAGTGGTGAATGTTTTTGTGTGCAATATGAGAATTGATTTTAATTTACATGCTACAGCTGTAGCATCCTAATCATATTGCTTGTGTGTCCAATGCTGAATGTTGTGTGTGTGTGCAGTGCAAATTGTTGTGTGTGCATGCAGTGGTGAGTGTTGTGTGTGCAGTGGCAATTGCTGTTTGTGTGCAGTGTCATGTGTGTGCTGCTGAATGTTTGTATGTGCAGTGGTAAGTGTTGTGTGTGTGCAGAGGTGAGTGTTGTGTAAAGTGATGAATGTTGTGTGTGTGTGTGTGTGTGTGTGTGTGTGTGTGTGTATGTGTGTGCAGAGGTGAGTGTTGTGTGAAGTGATGAATGTTGTGTGTGTGTGTGTGTGTGTGTGTGTGTGTGTGTGTGTGTGTGTGTGTGTGTGTGGTACTGATTGTTTCACCTATTCAGATTTTGGGCACTGTATCTTATCACGAATATTGTGGTATTGCTGCACAAGATGAGAAAGAGATGATAGTCAGAGATCTAGGTGATACCAACAAAGTGAGTATGAGAGAAGAAATTTTATCACAGTATAACTGGCTTGATGAGCAGGCTGGTTGGTGCATTTTCCTGGTCAATGCAAACATGTAATTCACTTCTTTTCCATGTGAACTACATACGTACTAATGTGTACATGTCAACCAATACTATGTAATTGCAAATACACATCTCTGACAAAAAGAGGAACTGTGTTGTGTCCTTCAAAGTACTTGCTACATATGTCAATTGGATAGTTTGATTATTTTGCACAGTTTATATACTCCATATACGTACTGTGCATACATATGCTGTACCTATTTATGCATGTACATATGCAGTACATAGGTGCACTTAGTATGTATATACAGTACATATACATGTATATTATATATGTATACGTATGTACGTATGTTTGTACACCATGTCCCTTATTCATCCACACATCTGTGTGTGCAATTATTCTGGAAGCGACAGCCTAAAACTTGTACGTGCTCAGAACAATTGACACATGCCGCATTATGCGTCCATACCTCATGTGATGTATGCAGCCTTGAACCACCATGTGTATTGTGAAATGGCATCATCACCATCTACACACATTCAACTCGATGTTATGATTCATGATTGATTTTCACTTTGAGCATGTTGAGGAAGGCTAATCCATAAAATACACAACCTTGAAGACTCAGTGCTCTTCTGTATGTGCATACTGTACATCCATACATATCTTCACTGTTTAGTGTCATTGTATGTTTGTGTAGCTGTCTATTTTACATATATACTGTGCACTTTGCATAGATTCTAATACTGAAAAATCACGGCCTTGCGACTCTTGGTTCTACAGTGGAAGAGACCTTTATACTACTTGAAAACACTGTAAATGCTTGTAAGGTCCAGGTAAGATGGATATTCTGTAGGGATGTGGAATTAGGTCAATGAGTGTGATGGGGTACTGTCACTGGGTACACACACACACATAGGGCGTGGCACTGAAGTTCGGACACCATCATAATTCGGACACCCAAATTCGATCGAAGTCGAACGCGCGGTTCCCATTTTTGGCTCATATGTAGACTACCTAATGTTAACAAAGGATAGAAATTTTGAGGCTGTTCCGATGTTATTCCCAGACGTTACGTTCGAACATGTAAAGTGTCCGAAGTAATATTATTTCGGACGGAAGTCATCAATGACCGGACACCAGTTCTCAAACGCTACACAAGGCGATTTAACCACTTATTATTCCATGCATTTGTAGATACACTTCTGTTCTAAACACAGTGAAAGTTAGAAGTCAGTATCTGAAGAAATGAACGAGAACGAACACATTAAAGTAAGCGTCCGGAAGTCATCATAATTCGGACATAAATTTTCGCAAAAATGTCACATTAGATACGCAAAGGACACAGCACAACCAGGAGTGATTCTCCTACAGTTTCACATCAGCAAGAAGCAAGAAAACAACCGTAGGAAACACTGGTCTTCAGCAGTGTAGCGTTCCGGAACACAGAACAAAAGACGCGCGCAGAATCAAATCCCAGACGATTGCAATCACGTTCCGGAAATTAATTAATTTAAAGTATATAATCCCGCTCGTGACTCTACACTGCTCGAGCTGTCGAGCCGTGAGAGACTTTCATCATATGCTTCTGTTTAGACGGAGACAAGGTTAGGTGGTCTAAAATTTCCTTCATATCCTAAATCGGAGGAAAATTATGATCAAAATGGGTTATAGCAGGTGTCCGAATTATGATGACTTCCGGACGTTTACTTCAATGTGTCCGTTCTCGGTCATTTCTTCAGACACTGACTTCTAACTTTCACTGTGGTTAGAGCAGAAGTGTATCTACAAATGTATGGAATAATAAGTGGTTAAATCGCCTTGTGTAGCGTTTGAGAACTGGTGTCCGGTCATTGATGACTTCCGTCCGAAATAATATTACTTCGGACACTTTACATGTTCGAACGTAACTTCTGGGAATAACATCGGAATAGCCTCAAAATTTCTATCCTGTGTTAACATTAGGTAGTCTACATATGAGCCAAAAATGGGAACCGCGCGTTCGACTTCGATCGAATTTGGGTGTCCGAATTATGATGGTGTCCGAACTTCCGTGCCACGCCCTACATCCACCCACCTACAAACACACAACACATTCACCCACACCCACCCACATCCGCTCACATACATCCACCCACCTACAAACACACAACACATCCACCCACACCCACCCACATCCGGTCACATACACACAACACACACCACAAATACACACCCACACCCACACACACACACTCATACACGCTCATACACACACACACAACACACACACACACACACACACACATACACACGCATCCACACACCCACAACACATCCACCCACTCACGTACACGCATCCACAACACCCACAGACACACCCCTACATACACGCACGCGCACACACACACACACACACACACAAACACACACACACACACACACACACACAACACACACACACACACACGCACACGCACACACACACCAACACACACAAATGACTTTTACAGCATATGTACATACTGTAGAAACAACTTAATGCATATACCCACAAGTCAGATTGCTGTTCAACACAATTCAATTTTGAGCACTATTCAGTTTGCCCTAATAGTGCAAGAACGTACCTATTTTAGTTTGTTTTTTTTTTAGATTTTAGCAAATCCTGATAGATGAACATGATCCTTATATCAAAAACTGATTTTGTGGTTCCCTTATAATTCAGCTTCAGGATTTTCTAATTCCTATTAGATTGTATTGCATTAAATATATTAATGTAATAATAATATTGTGTGTAAAACAATAGTATTATGTGAAAACAACACAAACATTGATGCAAAGCTTGCTCTGTTCTTTCACTCCAGGTAGCTGCCCTGAGTGCTGGGGTGGCTGGACTTTTACAGATACCAATGCAAATAATTGAGAAAAATACTGCCTTAATCCAGGCTGCAGGTGGTGGTGTGTCTAAGCTTAGATCATTATTTGGTCCTGGGGGACTAGAATTTGAAGCAAATATGAGACTCCTTGATAGTAAGGTATGTACGTATGTTTGTACATATGTGTTTGTGTCGACACATTGAAGTATGTTAGTTTTTATTAACATTATTGAATGTACATATATTCATAATATGTATCCTTGTACAGAAACTGTTGTGCGTGATCACTAGTAATGTGTTGTATATATAGTCAAATGCAGTTTATGCATACACAACCAACCACATGTATGTACTGGTAAATGCACATGCATACAGGCATGCACACCAACATGCACACTCACATGCATACGTACATACACGTACACACACAAACATACTTGCACAAACATACACACGCACACGTGTGTGTGTGTGTGTGTGTGTGTGTGTGTGTGTGTGTGTGTGTGCACTAAACCAATCATAAACTGAGCACAGTTAACTGTATTGTGACATTGTATGACCGATTTGATTAGCAAAGACGCATTCACATATGTACATACTTGTGACACACATGCACATGTAAACTAACACACATGCACACACACACATGCACACACACTAACACACACACGGACACACACACACACACACGGACACACACACACACACACACACACACACACACACACACACACACGCACACAAACACACGCGAACACACACATACACACACGAACACGCGCGCACATACACATACATACATGCTCACTCTATACACATAATAACTATGTGTATAGTCAGCAGGATCCTCTCTATATACCTCACATACACGCCGTATGTGTCAGCAACCACCATTAGGCCTGTAAGTCCAATACCCATGTTGTTTACAGGCTACTGCAGTGTACCCATTATACCAATCATAAACCGAACACAGTTAGCTTTATTGTGACATTGTGTAACTGATTTGATAAGCAAAGACACATTCAGTACGTAGTTACATATACTTGTATGAAATTAGTTTCATAGTTCGTTTTCAAGTGAACCTATTATGTTTCAATATTTTGTCTGTTTCCATATTCGCTGAATGTAATTAGATTAGCGTAAACTGTTTTCATTAGCTGGTTGCATGTTTACACAAGGCTGTGTGAATATATCTACGTATGTCACACAGATGATAAAGTTCACTAAAATAGGGAGGAACACTCATTATTATTCAATATACATGCATGTACAATAATGGATACAAAAATGTGACCCTCAGGCTCAAATGTAAATTTACAATCTGCAAAAACAAATCATGGAAGTACCTGGGAAGGCATATACATGCGTACATCAAATATGTATATAATAATGTTATAATGTACACACTAGCACCTGTATATTTCTAATAACAGAGTGTCCTCACTCCTATACCTTTCATTTATGCACTGTACAGTATGTGTGTACGTACATACGTATGTACGTATACTGTATATACGTATTTGCATACTTATGTGCTGTGTTTATGCCCATAAGTGTGGTATACATACATGTTTGTGAAATGCGTAGGTATGTATTTACAGAGTGCACTCATGATAAACTTGTGCAGTTTTAAGTTTGGGATGAGTGGAATTGGTGTACTTGTCTTAACGACATCAGTTTGTAAGAGATCTCTGATGAATTCAATGTCAGATCAATGGCATTTATTCCAGTATCCACAGGGGCTTAACTTGTCCAAATTCAACAGTACATATTGTTGCATCCCTTAGGGCTACAACACTGGATATAGCTACAAAGGCAAACATCTCATGCAGTCAAAGAGTAACGTCACTGTTCATAAAACACCACAAGAACAGAAGGAGATTGACCAGTTTACCAAGGAGAGAAGAGCAAGAACTGAAAAGCAGAAGGCAAAGAGACCTTCATCAACAACGAGTAATGTCAAGAAGACAGAGACAAATGTCAAGAATGAAGAGGAGGAGGTGAAGTCCACTCATGTACATACCTGTGTAGCCATACAACCACCGTGTGTAATGTAGGTAGGTATGTGCAGGCTGCAGGCCCATAGGCTGGTTATCGGAATTGGGGGGTTTCTTTCCACCAGTCTGTTGGAACTCTCAGCTATGGACAACACAAACCCCTTTATACTATGATCTACTGTTCATCTATATCTTTTAAATGATAGCAACTATCATTGATGAAAACATACGAACATTGCATTAATGCACGAATTTTGCAATGCGATGATGACTACTACTTGGCCTATAGAGTAATTTAAAGATATTTGAATGAACAAAATATGTGTAGTCTGTAGCTGCTTAAGGTTAGCCTAGCTATGAGTTTCCTATTTCTCAATTAAATTTTGAAGTTTTCTGTTTCCTGGGTCAAATATTCTTGCACCTTGAGTTAGCAAGAGGAACTCATCTGTCTTCAGTTGGTGTGTGTGTGTGTGCTGTCGAAGTCCCCATCTCCCCATCCCCACACACACACAGCCTACAGGCCTGTATGTATGTAATACGTAGTTGTGTCATGCTTGGGTGTGCCGTAGCAGTTACATATACAGGTAAGTGCTGACTAATTCCTGAGGGCACAACCCAGATAATTTTGTAGCACTTTATCTGCTACAGCACACCTAGGGGGGATTTAACTAATTTTTTCCACACGCGAACAATTATTTATACACACTGTGGCACAATAGAAAGTGTTTACTAGTTTCCTACTTGGTTTGCAATCGATTGATCCTGACAATGAAACCTGTCTGGTGACCTGTGCTGTTTCCCAAGCACACATCAGTGACCTGTGCTCCATCACATTGAATAGATAGAGTAATATTCTGATTCTGAAACCATAGGATGAATGGGCCTTTGTGGACAAGAACAAATCACAGAATGCAAGGAAAGGCCATACTGGAGTTGGGACTCCTCAGAAAGAGCGCAGTTCAACAGACAAGTCTGCCAGGTCAACCAGAAGGAAACCGAAGGTAGCTGAGACATCTGGTGAGAGTGCTTATCAACGGGTGAAAAGAACGGCAGAAAAAGTTGCTAAATCAACCAGCCAGGCCGTGGTAGCTCAGAATGGTACTGTTCCTTCAGATCAAAAGAAACTGAAAGAACCTGTCTCCATCAGTGAATCGTCCACTCCCAATATGACATCATTTATGCGTACAAAGCAGACAGCACAGAGTGTGGCCGAATCAACAACACAGGCTGTGGATAAGCTGGCAAACAGTAACCTGCCTTCAACCACACCACCGGTGGAGGAAGACACACAGAAAAATGAACCTGCAAATGGATTGATGCCTTCTGACGAGCTCAGAGTTGACAGTGGGGCGAGTCTTGGAACCAAGGTGAGGACTTGGATGGAAGGTGCGGACCAGGATACTGTTGAAGACTCTACTGCTCTCAGTAGGATGAAGTCCACAGCTGAACAGGTTGCCCAATCAACTTCATCTGCCGTGGAGAAACTGTCGGAAACACTTCATCAGGAGGAGCATGTCCAAGCAGGTGAAGAATGACGTCAGCTGCAGCATTCCTATCATATAGTTGGACGATAATGTGTTTAGTTACTCATTTGTAATCACATAATGCTGTTGTTACAAACTCTAATCAGTGTAATCATTTAATTTCCCTAAATTGATCACATAGCGTATTTTATTGAATCATTAACCTTTGTGAGGCCTCTGAATAAATTATATATTCAGAATGTGTACAGCCGATTAGTCTACGTATCTAGCCTACGTAGTTAGATTAGTTTTCAATTAGGGTTAATATCTGACTTTATCAAGAGAAACATTTGTACAGTAGGTTATATATGAAACTATCCAATCTTGTGCACTTTCAGTATAATTGTGACAGCAGACAGAACAGATCAATGTTATGTTATGGCACGCTTACCTGGTAACTGCATATTGCAATGGATGGTTATAGTGAGATGAGATCCATATGACGTGCACATATGGATGGTTTATAAATCTACAGTCCAACACATGTACAGTATATATGGAGGAGGAAATGTTATGCAGTACCGTCATGTGTGCGGTTGAGGGGGACTTTGAATGATGTCTGGTGAGTGCACAATACCCAATTGTATAATGAAATCACTTTCCTGCAATTGATATTGATTGAGAGGTTTCGGATTGTGTGTATAGATTCATTTATAGTATGTATGTATAGGAGATGACTAGATTATAGTCTGTGGTCCATGCAGAAAGTGCTCGCATACTTGAGCATAGCACCCATATGTATGATATGTATATGATGATCACATCTATAGTAGGGCTGGGAATCGTCCACAATGTTCAAATCAATTATCAGTGCATAGAAACAGATTGAATAATCAATCAATCACAGGAAGTAATGAAGTGGGCATAAG
This sequence comes from Chondrilla cf. caribensis, assembly GCA_964020155.1. Classification (NCBI taxonomy): domain Eukaryota; kingdom Metazoa; phylum Porifera; class Demospongiae; order Chondrillida; family Chondrillidae; genus Chondrilla; species Chondrilla cf. caribensis. The sequence continues at coordinate 2,359,348 of OZ026568.1, forward strand.
CGGAAACCATTCCCACTTTATTAAACTGAGAATATTCATCCAATAGACCCGATGTCGAGTCTTTAGAGTCCTTTTCATATTTCAGGTACTCTTGAAGTATGAAACTGTACCTGTGGAGTGAAGATTGTGGATAATGAGGTGGGGGTGGGGATTGATTGATTTGCTTGCACTATTAATAATAATCAATTGATTAATTGATTAACCGTCACAGCAATATTCTATGGCTGTGATCCCTGTGGGAGGGGATTGTCAACACACACAACCTGGCCAGAGAGGTGTACAGAATAGCTAGTTCCATTTCTACAATAATGGATATGTAAGACATCCACTACAGTGCTTTCCAAGTACAGGAAACACCTCTTTTATTTCAACGACTATACATGTTGACCAATTATGTTAATTATCTTCATGTCAACATCTAGTTTAGTCGGTATGTGTGATAGTATGAAAGGAGAATTGGGAGGGCTGGTTGCTGTGGTGGATTCCTGGCTCGGTGGCTATGGTGGCTACAGTCACACACCCTGGGTTCGAGTCCCGCAGTTGCCGGTTTTTCTCTTTTCCCCTTTCTCTCCGAGCGGGTTGGGTTCCAATGAAACTTCTATAATTATACATGTGTTGTGCACAGCAAAAGGTAACGCAATTAACATACGTAATATGCAAACTTTGATAAAATAGATTGAACACTACTTCTCACAAAATGATTTTTGATGATTAATTTTATATCACAATAATCAACTATGTGTTGGGTGTACCTTCACACTGAGAGATGACTAATTAAATCAAAGTCTGTAGTCTGAGTGTGTGTGTGTGTGTGTGTGCGTGTGTGTGTGTGTGTGTGTGTGTGTGTGTGTGTGTGTGTGTGTGTGTGTGTGTGTGTGTGTGTGTGTGTGTGTGTGTGTATGTGATTGAATCCTTAGTAGGGCTGGGAATCTTCCACAATTTTCAGATCAAATATCAGTGCATAGAAACAGATTTTCCTCTTTCACTTTTTATTTATCACAGATGTATAATTATATAGTCATGAAATTTGATTAAGACTGTGGACCCTACAATAATCACATGTACAATGAATATGCTTAAAATATATGTGGTATCACTGTTGCCATGATCATTATTATTATTCATAATAACATATCCAATAATATCATGGATCTTACAATGCATTATAACAGCAGTTCTAAACGTATACCTACAGTCTCACTACCCAGCAGTATTCTACTTGAACCTACAGTACATAGTACAGTATGTAATAGTACTGTAGCACTGTAAGTAACTAATAAGTACTGTATATAATCATGTACAGTACTATGTACATTGATCCTATTTGGTTTACACATGATATTGTTGATACACTACAAATTGTTGGCACTGCAGTACTACTGTTCTAGCTATTACTGCATATCACAGTAGTTGGCTACAGCCTTTTCAGCTCATGCCCTCCAACACTGGCAGTCAGGGACTTGTGCACGGCATCAGACACTTCGTTGGGTTTGATGGCTTCAAACTGTCTGATCAGTAGCTGTTGATGGCTGACACGACGAAGGCTGTCATTGAATACAGAGATCATCTTGTCTGTTGTGCTCTTGCTGATGTAACCGAACCAGTACTGTATGTGGTTGGAGGCCACTTTTGACATCATTTCTTCGTGAGAGATACCAGCTGGGTCACCATTTGGGTAAGTATCACCAAGGTCCCCATCATGATACTGTTTTCCATGACAAGGACAGTCAGCAATATGGATCAACACCTGTGAAGAGATCAGAAAGAGAGCACATTACACATAGATACTTACATATGTCTGACTTTGCAACAATTGCATTTTTCCACTTTGCAATTATTCAATTGCTAATAATAATACTTGTAAGGATAATCTTGGTAAGAATAGGCCAAAGTTGATCGTTTTAACTCTTTTTGTAAGGAAAAATAAATGTTAAGTATTAGCACACAATGCAAAATGGCCAGTCATAGCTGTGTTGATTCAGTTGTACATCTATTGCTTTAACTGTAATCAAGGTGCCATAGCTATGTACGTATGTTGTTCTAGGAAGGTTGGCTTTACGCAATGCTACACATGTATTGGACATTACATACACAATGAACACCTGCAATGATAGACTCCAACGGGGAGAAGAACCACTTTGTCATGATATGCATCATAGGAAGGACAAGATATGCTAAGATGACAAACCCAAGTAAACCTTTAGAAAGACGTTACATTCGAGGTAGATGCTTTTGTACTGTGAATATTCATTAATCTGCCGCAATTCGTTTTCAAAGAATATGGTGGATTAATGAGTTTGGCAGATTAACTGGATGTTCATTTGTACTCGTACATTATATATATATATAGTCATCACTGGTCGTAGCCAAAACGGCCCTTGACCTCAGCAGAAATTGATCAATTAATTGCAATATGCATATCACAGAGTTAGGACTGACAAAAAAAAAAAAAAAAAAAAAGAAATCACTGTGGCACTTGCTAGATGGAGGGAGACAGAAGAGAGAATCTGAGCTGCATTGCCCTATAAATAAAATGGCCTGTGTGTTTAATAATTGTTCTGTCAGTGTTACACATTAGAAATATGAACTTGTCTTTAGAGCTTAAAAATATGAAGTTACCATTTGAAGTCATCGCTACTTCGAAGAGGGTAGATCTCAGTTGCCGATAAGCAGAGCAGTGTATTAAAAAGTGTATTTCATCCTCCAGAGATTGCGAATTACAGAGTGGGCATGTACGATCTTCTAAAGGCTTGGGCGGCTTACAGTGTCGACCTGTTTCAATAGAGAGCTTGTGATCTGATATGCGTAATTTAGTGAAGGCTTGTCTAACTGTTGGGTTTGAGATCACCGATAAATATGATTCTGGTTCGAGTGTGTTGGATTTGATCAAACGATATGTTCTTAACTTGTTCCCACCAGATGGTGTGGAACCTTGAGTACTGTTAATGTCAGCTCTTAGTTTTTGAGAGACTTGATCATGCAGCCTAGATAATACTTCATCAGGAGTAGGCAATATAAAGTCGATGTTAAAGCCAAGATGCAATAATTTTCGTTTTACTCTGGACATCCAAGAATTATAACCAGATGAGCTCAAGCCGATAGATATTTCAAGAGCTTTCCTTGTGAGGAAGGGGGTGTTGGGTGAGGTGAGTCGATAGAAATATCTCAGTGTAGCTGACTCACAGTCAAACAACAGTGGGACTGATCCAGTTTCAGCAAGGACAGCTGAGTTTACACAAGAATGAGACACCCTCAGCACATATTTGAGATATTTGTATTGAATTTTGTCTAAAACATGGGCATCATAAAGCCCCCAGATCTCAGCGTTGTACATTAAGATTGGTTTGATCAATGCCTTGAAAAGAAAGAGCAAAACATTAAAATCAGTTATCCCCAAAGAAGCTATCTTGGCCTGAAGTTGGCAAAACGGTTTGTGCGCTCTGTCATAGGTTTTTGACAAACAATCTTTGAAGTCACATTTCCAACATAACCAAGTACCTAAATATTTGTACTTGGTTACAATTTCAAGTCGTTGTGAGTTAACTTCCCAGGAATCAGCAATAAGTTTAGGTTTTTGTCCAAATACAAGAATCTTAGTTTTATTGGAGTTGATGTCAAGATGTTGTTGCCTACAGTAGAAACATAGAGAGTTGATTAAATCCTGAAGCTTTTTTGGATTGTCAGTGAACAAAACTACATCATCTGCAAACAGGAGACAGGGTGAGGGAAAAAATGGAAGGTTGACTTCGAGAGAGTTGAGAAGCCTTGGCAAGTCGCTAATATACAGGGAGAACAATAGGGGACTTAGGTTGCATCCCTGTTTCACACCTTTTTCGGTAGTAAAGAAGTTTGACATGTGCCCATGAGAGCCTGCTACACGTGAACGAGATTTGGAATAATAAGATTTTAATAGTGAAAGAATTTGGGGATTAAGATTCAGTGCTTCTAATTTCGACCAAAGTAAGGGCTGACATACTGAGTCAAAGGCCTTTCTGAAGTCAACAAAACAGCAGTATAGCTTTTTCTTTAAGGAGCATTGCTTTTCAGCGACAGTATGAAGAGCAAATATAGCGTCTGCAGTCCTTTTACCTTTTTGAAACCCAAATTGTTCTTCTGGGAGTAGGTTTGAATTTTCTGCCCAGGTTGACATCCTGTCACGTATGATTGCAGTAAATAGTTTGCCCAAACAGCTAATGAGGGATATGCCTCTATAGTTAGAAGGGTCATTCCTGTTACCAGATTTGTAAATAGGTTTTATAATAGACTCAGCCCATGTAGAGGGATATTCACCAGAGCGTAAGATTGCATTGAAGATTACTTGCAGCAAATCTAGCCAAGAAGGGGGGAGAGACTTCAAAACTTCATTTGTAAGGAGATCGGTACCAGGTGCTTTACCACATTTCAATTTTGATATGGCTAACTCTATTTCATCAGTAGAAATGACAGGTTCTTGGTTCATGGGAGAATTTGTACGTGGATCACTGATGATGGGTGTTGAGCTGGAGTCTGAATGCTGGCTAGGACTGCTGTCAACTTGAGGTGATGAATCAGATGTAGCACTGTATAGTTTACTGAAGTATTGCTCCCATTCTGAACAGGAGATATTGTTGTCAACAGCTTTGGATACAGCACTAGTGTTAATAGTGTTCCAAAATGATTTCGGGTTGGATTTAGCTTTCTTTAGAATCTCGGCATTCCATTTTCGTGAAGCCATGAATTTTTTGGATTTTATAAGTCGCTTCCATGCAGCTTTGGTGTTGTGATAAGCTTTCCGCAGATCTTGGTTTATAGGTTTTTTTCTCCATGAAGAGAGTTTGGATAGAACTTCTTTCTTTTTTTGTTTACATTCATTATCAAACCATGACTGCTTAGGATAGAGTGACTTTTTGGAGGAGAGAGCCTCAGATGAAGTCGGTACCTTAGCAAATCCAGAGGCTATGGCGTGTTGAATGATTTTCTCTGTAAAGAATGTAACAGTCTCATCTATATCCGAAATTGATGATGGGTTAATTGGGAGCTCAGGTGGGCATCGTTTTAGGGTGTCAATAAATTTAGTGATGTTTTCTCCGATCCATTTCAGCTTGGGGGGGTTTCGGATTAGGTGATTGGAGGTGGCTATATCTAGTCGTTTGAGTAGGTCTTTTGAGAGTTCATTAGCTAGATAATGTGGCGACTGATTGGTGTATTGAGGCTTACTTTCGCCAGTGGACAGGGTGAGTAAGATTGGGCAGTGGTCTGAAAAAACTTCAAGGTTATTGACATGGAATGATTTGATTGCTGAAGTGAGGTATCCATTAACTATGGCGTAGTCTATGCAGCTAGAGCCACTGGCAGTATGGCATGTACACTCACCAGCTACATTGTCAGGTGGGAAAGTCCCATTGCAGATAGATAAATCAAAACCTGTACATAAGGACATCAATTCCGCGCCATAAGAATTAACTATCTGATCTTTGTAGGTTCGCTTAAGGTGGCCTGTAAGATTAGACTGAAAGCCCCCGATTCTGGCATTCAAATCTCCTATCAGGATGACAGCTCCTAATTTATTGAAATGGCTTAACTCTCTCTGTAGGTCTGGCCAGGGTGGATCATTCAGGTAGTATGAAGAGGAGGCATGTGGGGGGATGTATGTAGCACATATATAAATGTCATTTTTGATAATAGTAGTTGTTTGTTGTAGTTTAATCCAGACACGATCAGTAGATACCTTAATACATTTGGCCATCTGGCTCAGATAATCTTTGATGTAAATCAGCAGGCCCCCAGAGTTACGCCTGGCCTTTTTATGTTTACAGGGTCTGCAAAAATTGAGTGATTTATAGCCGATGAGATCAACAGTGAACGATATATTGGGGCTAAGCCATGTTTCTGAGAGAATAATGATATCAGCATTAAGTTGTTGAAGATAAGGTTGGATTTCGACTAATTTGTCACAAGTTAGACCATTTATATTCCACTGACATATTGAAATCACGTGTTGAATCGAGTGTGCGCTTGTGCTAAAACTACTAACAGGGCCGTTTTGGCGTGTGTCCTAGAAGGCTTCCAAGGAGTCCAGGGAGGCCACTACAGATCCATCGATAAACAGGTTGCCTCTGGCAATGTACGACGACTTTCCCTCTCCTCTGGCTTTCCTCATTCTTTCAAGTAAGATTTTCTGATTTTGCTTTTGGAAGGGAGTTAGGTCATCATTCATGTATATCTTCGAACCTTTTAACAAACTACGTTTTTTCATGGCGCTCACCTTGCTCTTGGAGTCGGAAAAGCGAACGAGGATTGAACGTGTACCCTGGTCTTTTTTCTTACCTAGTCTTCTCGCCTCGAAGGATAAACCTGGGGCGTTCAGCTTCTCAGAGAAAAGTTTTTGTATGGCATCGTATGTGCTGCAGGAGTCGTCTTCAGCAACGCCGACAACAATGACATTGTTCCTGCGTAAGGCTCTCTCATGCGATTCCAGGATCCGCTGTTGAGCGCGTAGGGTTTCACCTGTCTCTGAGGGAGCGGAGGAGATGGGACGCTGAAAGGCGTCCAATTTAGCGGAGAGATCGCTCACACTCCGTTTTAGGTCATCGAGGTCCTTGCGCATGTCGTCGAATTCCGCTACAATTCTGGCGATGGACTCCGAGTCGTCTTGTCCACACGCGCTGGCAGGTGAAGATGGAGCATCTGAAAATTTCTTCAGTATACACAAGGGGCAATAATACGGTGCGTCATCGTCCATAGCTCGTAGGATCTCAGGCGAGAGCCCCACGCACGAAGGGTGACACCAACGGTTGCATTTGTTGCATTGTACAACTGTTCCTCCTTTTTTAGCTTTGCAAAAGCAACTACCCGGATCATTTCTCTTTTTATTTTTACTTCTCTCTTTAGCTTTGTCCGCCATCTTGGCGTCATCGCATGTCTATCAATTATATTGGTATGGGGAAATTGCGGTGGATTAAAAGGTTTGGCGGATAAAGCGGTGGCGGATTAACAAGAATTTACTGTATGTCCTCACTGGGTTGTACATACCTATTAATATATGCCCAATGCTTACATACAAGATGCCCTGTACCTTAGCTGTGTCACCCCTCCAAGACAGCCTGGTAAGTGTGATCTTCAATCCACCCATTATGTCTTCAGGACCATCCCCACCACCATCGGCAGTGATGGCTCCAACAAAGTTACGAAATGTTGAAGCCGATCTGAGTCAGGGATAGTATGCATGACATGGTACATTCATGTGCACATATTGGAATGAGTAATAATAGTATTATTAAGTAGAAAATATTGTACTAAACATGTACTGTACGTACTACGTATGTACTACACTTGCCAAAGTGCCTAGTTGTATAAATACTGTACATAATGTACTTTTTTCCCATATAAGATAGAAATCAACATTTAATAATTTCTGTATCCCTGACATACATACATACATAATACCTCTATGAAATTTTGGTGGTGAATCAACTTACTATGGATACAGGTTGGTTTATACATATCATGTGTGTAAATACTGTAGGTCATCAAAACAGTACTAAGCTTACATACATTCCATACAACATGCACAGTACTTATTGGACAGTCGTGTGAACTAACGTGGTGAAGTCAATCCAGGTGGTGCGATTGTCTGCTGATACATCATAGTCGGTGTACCTGACAAAGGCAAAGCGAAGGTCACAACCTTTGTACTCCTTCTCAAGCTGATCGCGAACGGTCGTGATGTTGTTCTTCACCGTCTCAATCCACGACCCCATGGACCCAGTGCAGTCCACCATGAAACACAGGTCAACCTAGTGATAAGGGACAGATTTGAGTGAAGCAGGAGCCCCCTCAGAGGGCAGTCAGTATTGTGTAATACATCACGTACATAAGTACGCATGTACGGTAAAGTGTAAGTGATACCAACCAGTACTTCATCTCTTGTAAAAAGTACAGACTACAATATACTGTAGGTACACCCTAGGTTTATTGGGTATCGGGTATCGGGTATTCTTATTTAATGTGGGGAACCGTTAGCCATAGGCTATTTAAGTGGCACCCACAAAGAAAAGAAAAAGAAAAAGAGTATACAAAGTAAAAAGAATGAATATGGAATAAAATGGGATAAAATATTCTCCTTAAGCTAGTTGAACAGAAAGCGTGTCTCGTTTACAGATAATGCCACTGTATGTACTGTATGTACTGGGAATTCACGGTTGTCTACCGTATTCCACTGTGAGAAAATAGAGGATAGAGGATTAAAGAGCTTGGTGGATTAATTGTTACTGTTTGCATAATATTAATGGCATTGGGAAATGGAGGAGAATAAAAAATGTTTGGCAGATAATTCGCTAGTGGATCAACAAGAATTCACTCTGTGCACTGTATTCTAAGCGGGGATGTGCTGTCCCCACCTACAAAGGGTTGACTGTATGCAAGGTGTCCACTACTAAATACAGTGTGGTTCCTTTCACGCTGACCTTGGGGTTGGTGATGTTGAAGGACAGTCCAACATGGACCACCAGCAGGGTGTCCAAGTGTTTCACTCCGTGATCCCCGAGAGTGGTCTTCTCACCTTGATGGAGATCTGGGAGAGGTTTCTGCCCCAGGAAGAATTGATGCTGATCAAGGCTGACGCCGGCTTGCTTTTCAACTATTATCCTAAAGTCTGCAATGGAGTACTCCTGAAGAGATGAGCAAAATTAACATGAAGTACATAGAGTACACACGGTACGTACGTATATACAATATATATAGTATACATATAATTGCAATACAGTACATACATACAATACACAAAGTACATAAAGTACATACAGAAGTACAGTACATATCTACATACAATACATACGTACAGTACGTACAGAATTACAAACATAGGTACGTACTGTACATACATACAGTATACATACAGTACAGTACATGCAGCACATGCAGTATACAGAAGTACATACGTACAATCAGTACATACAGTGCTTACACACAGTACATACAGCACATACATGTAGGTACAAATTAGCATGTTTATTTATGTTTTATCACTTTGTCCAACATTTTGAAAACGGAGATGACCCTATCTAGTGTAGGTGGACCATTGCTCCCTGAAAGATAACATTGCATACCAACTGCATAATACTATGCTCTATAATTGCTGAACACTACAGTCCATTGTACTAATGTACAGTACGTACGTATATCCATGTGGGCATGTACTGTGTGTAGTGTTCTTATACTCTGTACGTACCTCAGGCTTGACCGATGGAACTTCAACTTCATGCATCTTCTTGTCAGCAGTCTGCACATACAGCATCCACAGACTCCTGACAACCAGGTTGACCACACTCTGGTCCCCAAGACCCGAATAGTGGCTCAACTGTTTGCTGTCGTCCAGCTCAACTCGATTGTGAACGAGCTTCTGTTTGTAGGGTGGAATGGATGGCTTCTGCTGGTGAATGAGCTCCTTCAGTTGCTGTACTGTTGTGGTCTACATGCGTACATATTGAAATAGTATAATTACTTCATGGGATAGTGTTTATTCACACTAGCCAGATAAGGAATTGTATTCCAACACTTCAGCAGTGTACATCCACCTCATCAGGGAATAACAAAAACATGCATTCAAGTAGGTGACAGTTAATGCATGTGTGCTCCATTTTGTCATTATCCCCCTGATGAAGGCAGATAATATTACTACATTGCTTAAGAATACAATTTCTTATTGGGCTAATGTGAATGAGCCCAACCACATAATGTCCAATATACGTTCCTGGTCACTCAGGCCTTTTCAAAGCATAGTTACTTGATGTGCATACATACATACGTATGTATGTACATGAATGCAGTATGTACTGTATATACGTACAGTATGTTATAGTTACTACCCATGTTTCTATTACGTACCATATGCGTACATATATTGTACTCGCCTCTCAGGCGCAAAGTGTGTACTGGCTTGACCGCAGGAGGGATATCACAAATACTACCTTCTTTGATGTGTATGAGACCATCAGGCCTTAAGTATGTATACACTGTGTGTTATAAGTGACATGGGCTTCTCCACTGATGATCTTACAACTTGTACAGACTGTAGATATGTAGCTAGAGTAGCTAGTGATATCCAATCCATTTCCTGTTAATTCTTGGCATCAATAAAGTTTTCAATTGTACGTACAGTATTTCCCAATTGAGAGTACGTCCTGTAACACAATCCTCTACTGTATGTACCCCACAGACATAGTGTTACACATGTACTGCAGCTAGACTGTTGAATAAAGCTTGCACTACAAGAAGTGTTGAAGAGTGATGAATATAGTTGAATAGCAAGGAATTTTGACTTTGATCTACTTTGTGAAATAGGAAGAATATAACTTCAATTGTATGTACCTTTGGATTGTTCACTGTTACAGCAGTGGTTCCCCCAACGAGGTCTTTGATGTAAAGTTTCCAGTCTCCTCCGCTGGCCATATTGTGTCAAACAAGTCACACACAAATAGAAGGACTGAATGGAAAGACATGTCACATGTACATGTTCATGGGGTAGATAACATACAATGTTACCAATATCTGAAGTAACAGTTGACTCACAGTCCTTTGGTTTCAAACACTGTATCCAAAATCCAGTTATGGTTGGCTCAAATACACTGCCTTTGGTTCAACGTATATGGATGTGGGTTATTATAGCGATGTGTGTTGGCTTTCTAAGTACAAGTCAAATTCTGTGAAGAATGAATTCTGGGAAAAGCCACAATATTATCATTAACTATGAATAATCAATTAGCATAGCATTGAAGTATTATACATGAACAAATATTATACAAATAATAACAATGTACATGAATTTGAAAATTAATTATAAAGTTCAGTGTTATGCATAAAATATTGCACAATATCAAGATTAATATGTACATGTATGTGTGTGCGCATAATGTATGTACATGTACGTATGTATAGTCTATAACAATATTATTATATGTACAATCTGTGCCACAGACTAATATAAATGTGCACACACACACGCACGCACACACACACACACACACACACACACACACACACACACACACACACACACACACACACACACACACACACACACACACACACACACACACACACACACACACACACACACACACACACACACACACACACACACACACACACACACACACACACACACACATGTATATCATACAGACTTCAATAGCATTTTATGAATTATAAAGTATACAAGCAGGTATGTATTATAATATACCCTATAATATACCCATACACACATGTACTGTAGGTACATACTGTACACATTGATACTGTTTTGTTTGCATAACCTCTGCCCCTGATGGTCACCCTAATTGAATGCATGCCATGCAAAACATGCTTATGTAGAGAGATCTAACTAAAAGTATATATACAAGTGTGGTGAACCAGCTGCAGTACGCATATATATCATAGCAAAAACTGTCCCTTACATAGTATGAATTTGCAACTGGTTGCATGATTCAGCCACAGGTTATCTCTTGATTTATAATACAATATTACGATATTCCATCAATATCCACATACTGTACATACAGTATGTGAAGTCCACATACAATACATTACTAACACTCCACTCACTGCTGATCATTGTACTGCCTATTGAGACCAAGCCACTGTACAGTGGACATTATCCATGTGTGATGATAACAGAAATACGCAATATTATCATAATATGATAATCACAGTATTACACATTATCAAATTGTAAAAATACAAATAAATATGAACTAAAGGTTTGATTAACTCAAACTATGTACATGTGTCGCTTCAATGTTCTTCGATAAAACAACTGACACTGCCAGATTCTTCACTGGATGAATAAACTGGAATGTGAGTTTCCAAACCTGTCGCTTGTCCTGGTGAATTGTATTCTGATTCAGACACACGTCCGTTCTCGCCCTTGTGAGGCTGCATTAGTGCTATTGTATTCTGAGAGGGAGCCGAATGGTCTGTTGTTGACATGTCGCTCATGTCAGCATCAAACGTTGCCAATCTGTTTCTTGTTTTCGGAACACTCAATTTATCACTACATAAGTACGTATAACAGACAGATGTGAAAAAATAGAGATTAAGAATCACTACTGCACCTGTGTCTATAGTACAGTACAAGGTTGGTGCGCACCTTCCTGGTATTGCTCCAACCCTATCGAACAAACTCTTCAGATTAACCAGCAGGTTCTTTTGTTTGGACGAAGGTAAAGTACAGTACTGCCGCAGCTGGAATGTACGTACATACAACAGTAATAGAGAAAAGAAGTGTACAGTACATACTGTGATGGTTCCAGCAACAACATACACACAGCACATCTGTACATGTCAGTTTAAAAGATGCATTAGTGTCGCAAGTTTGAGCATGCTTATCAAATCATACCATCATACCAGTTGGGTACATACCTGAGCTATATCATTGGATAGCATTGCCAAAGCATGTAAAAAGTTCTGTTTGTGGTCTTTTCGATAAAACAGAGGGTAGCCTTGACTGCACAGAGCAGGGTAAACAGGATCAAATATGAAATAACACATGTATAAGTGCACTACATTGCACTGCGTGCGTGAGTGTGGAACTACATACTCTCTTGTCTCCAAAGATATCTCCGGAGAGCAGTCATCCTGGATAGTTGAGTTGGATCCAAATAGTTGGAGGGGGAATCGAAGTTGCTTTCCCAATATCCGAGCCATTAGTGTTATAGAATGAGCCACAAATCCAAGTGCAATGTGAGAGTGCTTTGTTTCTGAGAAATTAAACAAATCAAAGTAATCTCATGGCACAATCATACCCATTGCTATCCAAGGTACTATACACACAGTAAATTTCTATTGTAGAATACACAAAACTAGTCACGTATACAATGCTAGAGACATATGTCTGTTATGTATTGTACGTATGTAGTCTTATACACATGTACGTATATACGTACATATACTGTGTGTGTGTGTGTGTGTGTGTGTGTGTGTGTGTGTGTGTGTGTGTGTGTGTGTGTGTGTGTGTGTGTGTGTGTGTGTGTGTGTGTGTGTGTGTGTGTGTGTGTGTGTGTGTGTGTGTGTGTGTGTGTGTGTGTGTGTGTGTGTATCATACATGTATGTATGTACTGTACGTAGCAGTAAATAATATCTGATCAGTGAGTGATTGTTAATGATGATTGCAGAGAACAGACCAAATTTGCGAAGAAAAAAAACCCTGCTATACTGTACATATTATACATACTGTACATGTCCATGAGGGGGGGATGCATTCGTCCCTTAAATCAACAGTATGACCACAGAAAAGAGAATCTTATTTATGTACTGTATGTACATATATACGTACACAGCTAGGTGATCAGAGTATAACATGGATACTCACTGCAAATTTCTTCAAAGTCTCCTGGAAGAAGTACTTTACATATGACATTCCCCTTTAGTCCAGCCTTTGTAGTTATGTCCTACATGCACAGGGGGCACATTCACTCAAAGATAATCTACACACAATGATTGTTATGCAATGTTCTCAACACACACACACACACACACACACACACACACACACACACACACAAAGAAATAAAGAAGAAAAAAAGACGTGTATACACACATTACATCAAATGTACATACAAACATCTTGATGTACATTGTGAATAAGGAGATTCATACCAATTACATTCACACATGCATACTTACCAAATGGATGGGAAAGATCAATGACAATTCATGTATCATAATTCGCTTTCTGTTAGAGCTACTTCTCTTAATTTCACAGTAATGCCTGTAGAAATAAACAATACAGCTGTAGATATGCACTGTCATATACTGCATACAGTACTTGCAAGTACTGTATGCAGTATATGACAAATTGTACACAGAATATTATAATGGTGGCCGGGATGGAGGTACATACGTACGTACGTTAGTGTCTATATTTTTGTTCAACAAAGAAAAGATGCATAGAGAATATTACCAATTTATACCACAACTACCACTACTGGCAAATTAGTGGATTAGAGTAAGGTCATACTGCACAAACATGGGATGATGGGGTTGAATAATACTTCAACAATACTACCTAGCTGATCTAACATACCCTGCTGTGAACGACTGGTAAGATGTGAGCCGTTTCAGGTCTTGCTGCAGCTTTTTCAAAGCGCCCTCAAATGACAATTCTAGTAAGATGAGAATGCAGTAATCTTATAATATGGACTACATCACATATGACAAGTCACCAAAGTATAAACAGGATTTACCAGTAGTGGAGAGACTCGTCTTTGCTTCAGACAGTTTGACAGTGTCTAGATAGGGAGAGTGGGACGCATCAATGGAATAAATTATGCGTCTAACTTACTGTATCTCTGGGCAAATTTCAGACTATAAGTAGGACACATAAACAAAATTACACTTTTCTCCTCAATATTATCTGATGTAGTGACCATGAGGAAGGCATAAACTCAACCACCATACCCACTCCTTCTACAAGGACCCCGGGGGCGAAGGGCCAGTGACACTGGATTTTTAATCATTTCGTAATTGTATCATTGAATGATTTCACTACTGAAGGTCTGAATATTGTATTGTGGGACCTCTTCATTACAACCCTCTGAAATAGTGAGGGAATTTCTACAATAAGGGCATAATTGTGTCCAGGTGTAGTACTGTGGTGGGTTAAGTGACCTTTGAATCAGGGAAAACTCGGCAACCAGGACATGAATCAAGGTCCCAAGGTGTGGTCAATAACAACTATCACAATTTGTGACAGCCATTTTTTGCACACAGGTTGTTGCTGGGAAACACAAACACTGAGAAGCCCATACGTACACATACGTATGTACAACACTATTGCCTACGTTGACAAACACGGGATGTACTGTAGTGTACATGTACATGTGCCTCACCTTTCTCAAGAGCATCCTCTTCTACAACAAGGCGTTCCTTCAACTGTCTTATTTTGATCAAATGCTGCTGCCTTCTATGTTTCTACAGTGGGTAAAGGGACTACAGTACATAGGATGCACGCATGTACATGTAAAAACACACTGCAGTACATAGGGTACATGCATGTACATGTGCAAAAGCATTACAGTACATAGGGTACATGCATGTACATGTACAAAAGCACTACAATACATAAGGTGGATACATGTACACATACAAATGCAGTACAGTACACAGGTTGCATGCATGTACAGTACATGTACAAACACAACACAGGTTGAAGCATATTACCAATTCTTGAATATGACTCTTCCTCTCTGAATATTCTTTTAACCGCTTTCTTGTACTTAAGGAGACCGTGTGTGATTCTAGCAACTTATTTGTACAATCCAGTAATCTACATAATTGCAGAGACACTGATAACAGTAATATATGTATGTAGACAGATACAGTATGTATGTATGGAAATACTGGGTGCGTGCACACCCACACACAGTGTACACACACACACACACACAACACACACACACACACACACACACACACACACACACACACACACACACACACAGTGTACACACACACATACACACACACACACACACACACACACACACACACACACACACACACAGTGTACACACACACATACACACACACACACGCACACGCACACACACACACACACACACACACACACACACACACACACACACACACACACAAGCAGCTAGTATACATACAATATGGATCAGGGTGAGATTTCAACAGGGAGCAAACATGTACTAGGGTACAGTCATGCTGTTCAGTAGAATACCTTTTGAAACCTTCCTTGTCACAGGAGTGTTTAACCTGCAGATATGCACGACAACATACAGTACTGGCGACCCATAAACTACAGTATATGCAAATCAAACTTTAAAAATAACAGGTAGACCATACCCCACAATTATTGTACAGTACATACGTACATGTGCAGCCTCAAATACGACAGAACTGTCCATACACTTTAAAAGTTTGAACCCCTGATCATCTGTTAGCAGCATCTACGCAAACAATAGGCAAGACACTGAGAGTTAGAAATGAGTACAGGTGTAATGGGACCACGTGACCCAGCTTACCGTGGTGTCTTGTAACTGACAGTAAAAACCATCAACTGTTTCAATGAATATAGTGTTGGGAGGATAGCTCTTCCCATCATTTGACGACTGGAATAAACAGAGTGTGAACTGTACAATAACCAGGTGTATGGGAGCATGGGATATAAGGTAGACAACACACAAAGCAAAGAAAACGGATGGCACATACATACTGTACAATTTAACATGACAAGATCTAGTGGTATAGCTCATAAATACAGTATACGTATATCCACACACACACTGCCACGCTAGTGTTAGTATGTACGAAATTAGACCACATGTCATAGTGTGGTATGATCATTGTATCTGTGTACTGCTATAGACGTACAAATTCCAAATACCTACATATGGACCATTTGGACAGCACTGTTGGTAAGTCCATGTACTGTATATTGTAATACACAAGAGGCATACTTGGTAGTTTCCTACACAAGCACCTATTGTTGCATTTCATGTGCACTGTACTCACGTACCACATATCCAGTATAATACATTGACGGAATAGAGACGGTCTGGGTCCAAGCCACAGCGAAGGTACCTTGTGGAGAACCCAAAGAGTACCAAAAACACACATCGAAAGCTAACAAGAGTCAAGGACTCATTGCTGGACAGTCCATTGAGTTGCAGAATACAGTCAGACAGTTACATTGTACAGTGAAACTCCTAATAAAGGACACATTGGACAGCCATTTTGTCCACTGTAGAGAGGTTGTCTGCAATGTATCAGCACTACAGGGCATCTAGTTTGGTGTCCCAAAACGAGTCCTTTGTAGGGAGGTAATTTCTATCATGTCTTCCTTCAGAGTGTCAATTGAAGGACCTGTCTAGTCGATTCAGCTAGTTAGTGTGAAACGTAGGTCGCTCATACAGTTGGCTAAGGTGTCTACATCTACCTATCCTCACAATGGGTGGTTAGGATACAGCTGACAGCAAGTTTTAATGATTCACATTCACTGCTAAAGTGGATGGCTGACCACTGAGGATTCTATAAAATCAAAAAAAAAAACTGGGAAATAGCAAACGAACAACATTTGAATGAAATGGTATCAAAACTAGGCGGGTCAAAACACAGGCGTGCTTCTAGCCAGGACAGTATATCACAACTGGGTCTGTCGATTTGCTCTCTCCTCTAAACTGTACTGATTAACACTTGAAATCACTTCAACAGGGAACAAATAATATCCAATAGGATATAAATTTCATTATCACAGATTTCACACAGAGCATCAGACTCACCCGTGAGCCCTCTATTACTTCACTAGTGTAGATACCTTCAACAGACAATATAGAGAAGTACATACATGTTAACAGTTACACTACACCATCAACCCAATGGGATCCTAGTGCTGAAGCAACTACAACAAACGTACATTCCTGTTGTCCTGGCAGGCAAATGGTGTAATAAAAACTGATTTGGCTCACGTCGTACTCGGCAGCGGTAGTGCAGACATTACGGACCAGCAGTCGGAGAACATGACGCAATCTCCTCTATAAAAAGGATGACCAACAATAACACACGAGGCACAATAGTGACACAGGGCACAGCAGGTTATAGGGTTTGAATTTTTAGAATCCAGCAAGCATTTTCAGACATATTGTGAATTCCCATTAATCCACCACTGTATTATTCGAACTAACTTTCATATCCACTACAATTTCTCAATACCAGCACAGTATAATAAGGAGAAGTGACCATCAGTCAATCTACAAAACTCATTATAATCGGCCATATCTTTCAAAGACTAACTGGGTTGGATTAACACGATGTCCATTGCAATTAATATCAACCTTTGATAAACACTCTCTAAATATCCGTAGAGATTACACCGAGATAAATTGTATCAATAGCTCAGTTTTCAGATGCCCAAGCGTATCATCCAAAGCTATTGAATTATCCTGCAGTGCTTCAATAATCCGTAGAAAGTACAAATCAAGTACTAAAACACTGAAGGAACAGGCATATTGAACTCTCTGTTGAATTTACCGTCCTATTGATTGTGTAACTGTGATTCAATTGACAATGACAATGGGACTCAAAGTAGCAGAATTGGATAGGCAGTCAAAACTAGCCTCCTTTGGGAAATACCACTCCAGATCTAGAGCGAATATGTCCTAAATGATCATGTTGCTAATGAGAGGCAGCCATTGGCATCAAGACAAGTAAGAACAAGAATACAGGATAAATATGCGATGAGGAATAACTGAATTAAGACACATGTAGAGAAATTTGAATGGTGTTAATTTGATGACCGAATGGTGTGCGTGCAACAAGGGCATGCACCTGTACACCGTCTATGGACCACACAGTAGATGCTTCGAAGGTTGGTACAACTGACTGTCAATCGTGCGTTCAATGTATCACACACGTACAGTATACCTGATGTGTCCTAAGCTGGGAATGACGAGGTATTCGTCCCACAACTGTACCACTAGCTGACGCCATCTTTCAAGTCTCTGATCTTACGCAACCGTCACTTCCTGTCACAAGCAAGCCGGACGTACGTACACTAGCCGACACTCGACACGTACGACGGTAATCGAACTAAAAAGATACTGCAGCCAAGCCTGAGCTAGGTCATTCTCCACAAAACGCACTGCAACTTGCTAAGTAAGTACCTTGGTTAGTGCATACCTTCGTTAATACCCAACTTCCCTCAGAGTCAGACCCTAGCCCATCCATCGAGCTAGCACTTTCTTCAGATCTTTTAAAAATATTTCAATAAGAACATTTCTAATCAGTTATCTTGAGATGTATATATACTTAAAGTTATCATTAACATAATACAGTAGACTATTCAGGAATTTATATCAAGGGCCTTTATGAAAAAGTATAATAGTGTAGATGTAGGCCTATATTAATTATTTTACGTGCACTGCTGGCTCGGAATGTGCATCCCTGCATGAAATCAACAATATCATAGTAACCAACACAAAGTTTTGTAGGGTTTGAACTGGTCTCTTTCCTGCACGGCCTTACTCATACTTCACAGTAATTTGCTGAATCTGCTACTACTCCTGAACTGGTTCTGGCTGTCATCTCCTCTGCCTTCTTATATACTTTTGTTGTTCACCTGTTCGCTCCACTTTTAATTTATAGAGTTATACTCAGGTGCGGTTCACAGGCTATGATCCTATTCGAGCATCCATCGTGCAAATGCGATCAATCGACTGCTAACTGAGGCTGGCTTCGCGAGACTACACTGTCTGTGGCAGATCGATGGAGGGCGTGGTTAACGTCTGACAGGAAATGGCTTCGCGGCCTCGTGCTAGAAGCTCTTCCAGACAATCAATCTCCTTGGGAACATCCGTTAGAGCTAATGAAGATCAAGCTCATCCTCCTTTGCGGCTGGGAGATGTTATCTTGCTATTTTGTCAGGAAAAACGCGGATTTGTGTATTCTGACGTTTCCAGGTAGATCCAATTTTTGTCCAAATCACCTTCTCTAAAGGGAGTCGTTTAGTGTATACTATTAGCATGCGGTTGCATTTGTCTCGATATATTATTTTCACAGTGTAGATGATTTTACAAATACATAAACATACGATTCGAAAGGTGTTTGGCTGTCTTCTGCACAGTCACGCCCCTATCTTGGATGTATAGTTAAGATCATTTGACCGCAGGAATTGCTGCATCCAGAGAGTGGATTTCCAGATCCTGAAATAAGGTACAAATTGTACACATTATCTAATAGCATTGATCTCTCTTGTTTGCTGCAGCAAAATCGTTCAAAGTGTAACTGTACGTCCAGTGATTCATCCATTCTCTACTGATGACCCAAACCTTCCAGATACATCCGGTAAGGATGCTCTCTTACTCCACATCATGCTTGAATCCATGTTTTCACTAATACTGTACCTATAGTCCATAGTTTATACTGTATTTAGACATAGATACTCCGTTGGAGTATCTATGTCTAAATACAGTATAAATACATTCTGCGCTAGTCTAAATCATAGATACTCCGTTGGAGTATCTATGATTTAGACTAGCGCAGAATGCCAAATCTTGATTGACCGATCTTAGACTGATGTACGTACTTAGTCTGCATGCTTTCTAGTATGCGGACCGTCCGCGCGGACGGTGGACGGAGTATACAGAATAAGCGGACGTACACTGGATTAATCAGTGGACGTTGACGTATTCAGAAGATAGTCATTGAAGAAATACAGAATGATAAGACATAGATACTAGAGAAAAAACTCAGAAAAAAGATATAAAATAGAAATAAGAATATAACTGCAATACCTGTCCATCAAGGGGTCGTTTTCTCACTGCTGGCTTAAAAATTGGGATATGAGATAAAACCTATGATTTCAAACCCTTTCACTGGTGTACCTCAGTGTAACTTGAGTTAATATACAGCAAATACTAATCTAAGTACACAGTTGCATTGCCTAAATACTTGACAAGTGTCCTCAGCTATGGTATTCTAAGCTATGTACGTAGGGTAAGTCAAGATGCCCACCAAAACATTGAGTAGTAGTGTCAGATATGAGGAGCCAAGTGAAAAAATCCATGACATGAGTATGCCTTTTAGACATGATCATGTAATTACTGAGATATTTTTTATGATACTATAATTATTAAAAGTAGTAAATTTTAGGCATATTGATTAACATAATTTTCACTTATAGATGTACATGCTTTTTTAATGTATAGGTGGCTGTTTCAAAGTATTAGCTGCCAACAAGTACAAAGCTGTTAGAAGACTAGCAGATTTAAAGGAAGAATTGAAGGGGAAGAAAAAACTGGACCCCAATGAACGGGAGCAACTCAGAGTGGCTGAGGTGTGTTTATTATAGCACTAATGAACACGTTCATTCATTCACGGTTACTGAAAACCCAAGTTTTGTAATGCAGAGACACTAGATTGAAACACGTCAGTTTGTGGGGTCAGCCATCCCATATTCATACATGCCATATTTTATGAGGGTCGGGGGGATTAAAAGTGAAAGTTACATTTCTTAGAAATTCACACAATACTATCAAACTTTGTTGCATCACTGTTAATCTATTTATCAGCTACCTGTAAACTTTGGGCAATTTTAATCAAGTAGTTTTGAAATATTTAACTATTTTTCCGAATTCAACAGAGAAATGCTCAAACCGAAAATCTAGAGAATGATGTGGAGCAGGAGAGGGTGAAGGGGAATCCCGTTGCCTATGGCATCTCTGTTCAAGTTAGTATTTAATTTTAGCATTTTCAAATTTAACAGTACTGTATAATGTTAGTTTATTATGCTTTTCAATCCATCAGCTCCAACACCTCTACACTGGTAAATATCTCACCGTTAATTCCACAACTACTTCTTCTCTAGAGAGTACCAACTTGAGAGTGAGTTACTACAATCACTGTGGTTTAGTCATTACAAGCAAAACAAGTATGAATGTACTATTATAATTAGAATCATGTTCAATCAAATTACATTTCACTGTCCAAGAACACACCCACCCACTTATCAACCGATTCTGTAGATGGAACTGTGCACTGAAAATTCCCAAGATTGCATTTTTCGAATTCTTCCACGGTACAAAGTCAGATCGGTTGGAGACGAGGTAGGTATTTGCTATCTATTTTGATAGATGTTGTGGATGTTGTGTGAATATGCAGTCATGATACTACATGATGCTTATGAACCAGATCAGCTCCTATGCGTATAAATTTTATCAAAATTATAGTTTTGATTCATAGCCAATTAAATATAATCTGGTTGGCATAATTAGTGCTATTATAATGATTTTAACAGTGAAAAACAGTGACTGTGAATTTGCAGTGGTTGATTCGACTTGTATTACATTGTTGTTATGTTAATATGTACTTCAGGTGTTGGCTAATGATCAAGTTACATTTGAAAGCTTGGAAACAAAAGGACAGTACCTACACTGCAGTAGAAGGACATTAGGTGCTACAGGATCTCACCTACATAGCACATAGTGGGTTTTATTAATTTATTTATATGCATTGTGATAAATTGAATAGTATTTGTTAATGTGTTTATCAACCCTATTGGAACATTTATGTCCGAACTCACTAGTCATACGTGTTGAATAAATTCTATCTCCGTAAAATTTACCATCCTTCTTCTCACATTTGTCTAGTTACGAGCTGAATCTCTCAGGCACGGAGTCTTCCTTCACGGTTCTTCCCCATAGACATGTACAGGATGTCCCTCAGAAATCAGACACACTATGGGTGAGTGGAAGCTGTATATATATACTTGGCCTATAAGTGTCTAATAACTGTTTGAACTCTGTACTTTCTGCTTTACCTCAGGCTGGAGGAGTATTCCGTCTTTTTCACCGTGAAATTGAGTGCTATCTGGTTGCAGATGGATCCTTTGCTGATGTGGATGCTGACGGGATAACCGAAGATGGTCAGTGTATATACCAATCTAGTCCCTAGGACCAATCCAAATTAATATCCACTATTCCATTGTTCAAATTCTGATTGGCCCTAAGGTACACTATCTAGTACAGTAGTACTGTATAATTAATTGCAAAGGCACCCCACAATGCCTAATTATCACTTAGCAACACAAACAAACACTTCAAAGGTCAAATGTGGTTACATACTTCAACCACAGACACTCGAATGCTTCGACTATGTTATAATAATTATGCATTATGTACATGCCCAGTTACATCATAGTGCTAAGAGCATTAAAATTTTGTTGGCATTACTAAAAGGTAATCAAGCATTGGAGGGACTATCGTTTACTGCTTCTTTGATGTATGTCCTCATCAGATGATAGTATCAAGTTTGTTCACCCGATGGTAGCAGGCATCAAAGATACCACTGTGAGAAATGTACTGCCTGGGCCACAATAACCTAGAAATGTACTCCGTGTTAATATTCATGTGATACCTCGCAGTGCAGCAGAAATGAAAAACCCACAGCAGATTTTAGTTATATTTGATCACACTAGCTGCCAGTTGTAATGTACTGATGTTTGATATATTGTCCAGTTAGTAACTCCAAAGATGTGTAAGAAAATTGATTATGTGGTCTTCTCTGAAAATTCACCTTAATGGACAATTTGTGTGACAGCTTGGTCTTAATACGTACACATATGTATGTAAGCATGCATCCTTCCTTGTTTGTGAAATGTTAGTAACCTTCAGCAATATGTAAACTGCCAACTAGTACATGCTACTGTTCAGCAAAATTACATAAACCATAATGCATGTATGTATGTACATACGATCATCAATTAATCGTATGACAAGTGTGACATGTAATGTATGACATGATGATTTCCCATGTACTAATGTAGTCCACTTGCGGAAAAGAGCAAGTGACCGAGGACGACTCAAAGCACCCTCTACTTCCGCCATCACATACTGGAGAATTGAAAAACAGAGAAATCCTCTCAGTGGTGAGCTTGACCTGTATACCCCCAGTCATTGACTTTATTTGATTCATCATGTAATTAAAATGTATTTTAATGTGATAATTGATTTACCCTGAATCACAGGTGAAGCCATGCACTGGGGTGAATTGTGTCGTATTCGTCACCTTTTAACAAGACAGTACCTGACCATTGTGAAAAGTAGAGAAGGCGTAACAGTTTCATTGAAGAAGTGTACAAAGGAAAGTGAATTTGACTCAGCAGCTACCTTCAGACTTCGTCCTGTGATCCAAGGCGAAGACAGCATCATGTATGGGAGTTTTGCCAGAATTTATCACCCCACAACTGATACTTGGCTTCATGCTATGAAAGGTACATATGTATTAATTTAGTATAGCTGTTGGAGTTCACTCCATTTGGCTTATATATTACATGTTGTACCCCTACACGTACATACAGTATGTACAAGCACACAGTACTGCATATATTTGCCAAGATTTATACTATAAACTAGTTATTGCTAATTTGCTAAGGCAGTGTATACCAAAATGGAATAGCTGCACCTCTGGCTAAGTCTTATCTTCTTTTATTCCATTATGCTTATTGGGATACTAACTATCCATATCCATTTACATCATGACCTTACACACCATGGTATACTCATGTATACACCCATTACCAATTATATTGTAATGTTTTTGTCACAGGAGTGAAGCATGAGAGAAAAGGTGTTGTCACCAGTGGTGGATCAGAAGGATTGCAATGGGATGGAGCTGATCTGTTCAAGGTGTCAGCAAAGCCTGAGATGAGCTATGACGATGCCTTTGCTCTTATCAAAGTACGTTCGTATGCATTCACTTTGTTGTGCTTTTGTGCTTTGTTGTGCTTTTTACTGGTAACACTTTCGTTGCATGGTAGTACTGATGTGCATACGTAATATTGTGTGATGTTTGGTGTACTGGGCATTCTACATCTTTATTATCTAGGTGGAGCCTAATCTATTGACTCAGTTCAATTTTGTAGCTGGTATGGTGCCAATCCTTGAAACCTATCTCAGCGAGGTAAGCAACATGGTAGGCAGGATATACAAAGGTCAGGGCTTCATTTGAGGTGAGGGGCCTCCTCATCTGGCCCAAATTCCGCCCCTCTTTGCAAAATGTTACTGATCTATCATATTTTTATTGAATATGATGTTGCCTCTCCTATATTCAAAATTTGAAGTCACCTCCAGTACCCCTTCCCCCTTTACTGTTTCTCCATATACGTACATCTCCATGTACATGAGGGCCTGAAAGAGCATTACAATTTGATAAGCAAAAGCTGATTTAGTATGGTGTACCAGTTGTGAAACTGCTGAAGAACCTTCTTCGGCCCTGAATGAGGATATTAGGGCACTCCTTCCCCAGAGAACATTAAGTCCTTTAGGTCCTCCTGCTGCATTGTACGGTATATTCTAGTCTGTAACTTTCTAGGTACCAAATTTAATTTTGTTGTAGAGACAAGAGGGAAAGAAAGGACTGAACAGAGTGAAGGCTTCTGTTACTGAACAGGTAGAGTTGACAGACACACATCCGTAGCTGTTTGTGTGTAAATTGTGAACTAAGATTGGTACGTATTCTCGTCCACTGCATATCGTAAACAACTTTGTAATGTGAAGTAGGTCAGGTTGATTAGCTTACTCATGTACTTGTGTCCTATCACATAGGCTTTATTGGAGCTGGCTTCATTCATGTTGGATCCTTATGCAAGAAAGAAGGATCGTCAGAAGCTTGTGAGAAATTTAAAGGTACTCCATATCCATGTATGTACAGTTAAGAGGTAATGTATCCTGATGCATGGGCATTTTCAATAAGCTACAAAAGTACGGACAGGAGTACATTTGCGATGTACTGGGTTGGTTTGTGATTTTTTGTAAGTGGCACTATGTAATTAATCTAAGTCAGAAAATTACCGAACAAACGAGGTAGCTTGCCAAGCCTCGGAATATATACCGAACGAGCAAGGAAACTTGCCAAGCCTCGGAATATTACCAAGTGAACGAGGAAACTTGTGAACTTGGAATGTATACTGAACGAATGAGGAAACTTGCCTAACCCACAAGCTTCAGAATATCTACTAAAGGAACAAATGAAAAAGAAAACTTGCCGAAGCAATGAGCTTCAGAGTATTGAATTTGCTGAACAAACGACAATTGCTGCAGTGTTATTAGGCCTTTTTGCTGCTCTTTGTTGAAACTCTCCATTGATACCAGCCCGTGGAAATAAAATTAAATAATGGCTACGGGGTATAACTACTATGAATGATAGTTTGTATAGCCAGAGCTATATTCCTATCATGTTCTTATTAGTGTAGGAAAGGTCTAGGATATTTTGTGTCAGGCTAGGTAGGTGGATCAAAGGAAACCTCCACAGTGCACTTGCAATTACCAATACAACACTCCTGCAATCAAGTCATGAACTATGCATCACCGTTTCCATTAACTAATCAAACCAATTCCCTGTCACCCACAACACCAGCAACAACAAACAATGGAACAACAACAAAAGTGCCATCCCATGACATAAGCCACCTAGTTATGTACCAACTTAGTACCATACCCCAGATTCTTCAAGAATATGAAGTGGTTAGGGTCTGCAAGAGCTATTGTAGACTAGATGGTTCAATCCCCTGCACACAACAGTCAAGTGGCACTCTGTGTAGATTAAATATCACCTTGATGGGAAGCTGAACTGATCGTGTTGAAGCTTGTAGATAATCACATGAAAAGGATCACACTTTTCATCTGAGAAATCGCCCTTTGTCGGTAATTATGTTATTTAGGACTCCCTCAATGAATTGTAAGTGCAAGAATTGATTTTACCAGATCTTTGAAGCTAATTTTACTCCTCTGGTTGGTCTCATCTCACTGATCAAAAGTGATATTCAACCTAAAGTGCCACTTCCTTCCCATATGCCTTGGGAGCCTTATGGAATCACCTAGTATGCCAGACCAGTCTGTGTGGGCTGTCTTGGTCCATATTACATCACTTCCAAGTGTAGTATATGTGCATTAATATTGAATTTTTGTCTCCGAAATCAGGTTCTGGAGCTACTGGTACAAATTTTGGTAGCATTTGATCCACAGTCCAGTGACTCCAAACTTCAAAGACAGGTCTGCATAGCAGCCTACAGAGTGATTGAAGTGTTCTTGCAGGGGAACAGCAGGAAGAATGAACTATATCTCTCACGGTTCATCCCCTTTTTCCAGAAACAAGTACATATGATTCTGTGTTCTACGTTTATACTATGTATATTTATATGTACTATGTATAGCTCATGGAGGTTCATCAAGGGCGGTCTCATCTGAGTATGTACACAGGTACACAAGCCTAGATGGTGGTAGTTCTACTCCAAAACCTCCCCTCCAATCACCATTTTGCACATAGTGCATGTGATGAGATACAATACCCTTGATCGAAGAAATTGGCAGCGTGTCCCTCCCACTCTCACCCATCTTTCATGTGTGATTTATATGTGGTGAATATACTTATGGCATTGCAGATACTCTCTACATATACTCACATAATACATACAGTAAACCTGTTAGGGCAATGTACCATTTACTTATGTCAGTCCAACTTGCTTAGTATGCACCTTGAAGGGCATGCCCAATCTGTACTTCTCATCAGAGGTACTTACTATCAGTACTGGTTGACATGAGCTAGGTACTGAGTGAGATGTGCTCACTAACCAGAAAAATGTACTAACCCAGGCCATTACTAAGCAAGTTGCACTGTATTTCAATACACCTCCCATTGTGCACATGTGATGAAGTATGGTGTGTGTATGTGTATTAGGACATGGTGATTTGGTATTCACTGTATGCGTGATATGTACCTTTAGATAGGAGTGGGGCTGAATGCTGAAAGTATGTTGATTGAGCTCATTCGTGACAATATGTGAGTAGCCTGGATGTTGATATCCGTCTGTATGTAGTATATACCGACATGAGTAGCCCAGATGTTGATAGCAGTGTGTGTATAGTATATACAGATGTGAATACCCCAGATGTTGATAGCTGTATGAATGTATATACAGTGAGACCTCTCTAATCCACCACTCAATGGGACCTGAGAATATTGTTGGATTAGGAGGTTGTTGGATTATGGAGTACCTCTTACCATACTTATGTATGGTGACTGTACCTCATATAATGGTCGGATTAGAGAGAACGTTGGATTATAGAGGTGTCGGATTAGCAAGGTTTCACTGTGGTACGTATATACCAATGTGAGTAGCCCAGATGTTGATAGCAGTGTGTGTATAGTATATATAGATGTGAATACCCCAGATGTTGATAGCTGTGTGTATGTAGGTGGTGCAGATGTGAGTAACCCAGATGTTGGTAGCTGTGTGTATTGAGAATATACATCCCTGCTATACATGTGTCTGTACTGTTTTCCAACCAGTCAAATTGTATCTTTGTATGATGAAGAAGAGATCAGAAGATTGATAAGTTTGCTCTTGAAAAATAGTGAAGAAAAAGTGAGTGATTATTGATTTCACAGTGCACCTACCTCCACCTTCCACCCCCACCTTCAGTGACTACTTATTTTGGGTCATAATCTTGACATTTGTCTATCTCTTGTATGCCTCAGGACTCGCGATTTCTGGACTATCTTGGTGTTCTGTGTGTTTGCGAAGGAAAAGCATCTGTTACTACCCAAGGTATGTACAGTCTTATGAACATACAAATCCGCAGATACAATATTATCCATACAATGTGTTGATGTTAACTACAAATGCATTTCTCTTCTTTCCGGGTCAATTTGTGTATAGAATTCATAATGAACGAGTTACTGATCAAACACGGTCAGGTACGTACGTATGTATGTATTTACTCTCATATAGCTTGTACATATTGGCAATTATCTAACAATAATAATTAGTCTGTAGTTAGTGGAAACATATTGTGTGTGTGTGTGTGTGTGTGTATGTGTGTGTGTACGTACATTTGTGTTGTCATCTATTAAAATGTCAATCTCATCAATTGTACAGGAGCTGTTCTGGCCAACTAAAGTTGCTGCAGATAAACAAGCTTCTGGCCAACAAGGGAGAGTTGTTTACCAAGATGTCAAAACAGGAGAATGGAAACCGCTTGCACAGATAGCTCACAAGGTATGTAATCAAGATTAATGTTAATTGTATGCAGAAGAACTGTAATGTTTGTACATGTACTGTATGACATTGGATGGTATACACAATTGTGCTTCTATATATATAATGTATAGTATAGTGCAATACATTATATTGAAAAAACTTCAGCAATTTTGTTCAAAAGTGACCATTTCATGGTTTAAATTTTGTGATTTTTGCATTGCCATTTTTTGTAGTGCCATTAGTGATGTGACATCCCATGGTTTCACAAACAACAAACTAAATCGCAGAAATAACCTTCATAAAAGTTTCCACCATATGGCATGGTATCATAAAAGCATGTTTTTTGACGGGTACCTACACTATGCACAATTGAAGAATTATGTAAAATTGCTTAGTAACTGGTCATTCACCTGCAATGTTCTATTACTGCCTATTGGCTATGCTGACACTGTGATTAAAAACTTGAAAATCACTGAGAAAATTTATTAAAATAGCTTAAAATCTCTATAGGGGGATCTCACTATTAAAAACAGTCCTTGACAAATATTTTGAGTGTTGAAAGTTGGATTATAGACAGTTCACTTTTTCCAAATGTCTCTCAAAGGAAACTTCTTATTACAGTGACATTGTAGATTGATGAGATATAATGCTACAAACCAGTACTACACAGTATAGCGTATGTACTTTGCGATATTGAGTGTATCACAAAAGTCAAAATGCTCAGTCCCAGACATGTAACATGATATGTGTGTGGTTTGCACACCATTCAATAGACTGCTACGAAGAAGAAGCTGGCTTTCACATCACCATGGCAATGGCTTGAATCCCAACTGGATCTTTTTGGAAAGCTTGCTAAGGTATTTCTACAGTATTTGAACATGATAGAACATGTAAGAATGCTTAATACAAGTGCATATATGTACATTCATACATATGATGTTATATATCTGCTTATATGTGACTTTGTAATACGTAATACAGCTACAGTATATACCTGTTTATGTGTGGTACCTCTGCTTTTCCACTGACAGGGGAATAACACAAAAGTTATCAATACCATTACGAAGGTTAGATATGTTCAGTGCATGCAAATATCAATGTTGATCACCGTAATAATCTTGTTTAGGAATTGAAGTACATCACATTCGAAGAAGCTCTAGCTGGGGCCAGTGACCCTGAACTCCATCCATCTATAAGAATCAAATACGTCAATCTTATTGTGGGTTAGTTCCTCCTAGCATTCATTCACTTAATATAGGTATGTACATACTGTACATTGCATGGTACAGTATAATGTGTTGCAGCAATGTACTGTATGTAATAGTTATATCCTGATGTGGTGAATGAAGGACAATTTATACTGCAAATATGTGTATAGTCCAATACAACATTTTACAGTATATGTAATAGAAAGGTGTTTACAATTTCCTGCCTTATTCTCACGCAATTAATCCTAACAATGAAACCTGTCTGGTGACCTGTGCTGTATCACTGACCTGTGCTACATGACTTATGTATGCACAGTTTTTCCTTTGATCCTCCCCTCAACCAGGATACAAGTATGCATGTAACCATATCATGTGCCGGTCAGAGTTTTTGTGTTGCAAATTTGTATATTTAACTAATTTACGTATGTACATACAGCAAAGTTGTGCATACATAATTATGTACATCTGTCAGTAACGTATTTTATTCTGCAAATGCATTTTATAATGTATGGCTCAAGCAGTTTTATAGGATTCTTTGTTTATTGTTTATATTCTTTCATCTTTGCAGTTTTGTTTGTTGATGTTGGGAACAACCGGTCCGTATTGGAAACACTGCCAAACACCTTTGTGAGTACCTTCTGAATTTGTTTGGACATGTCCACTAGCAGTCTATACATGCAGTGACACGACAGTGTACTAAAGTCCAACTTGCTTAGTACACACTTTGAAGATCAAATCACATCTTTACGTCTTGTTATGCGTGTGCTCATCATTCAAATTGAGTATAAAATTATATATGCATTAGCCAGGAGACTGCATCAATCCGTTGCTTGCTTGATAACTTACACTGTACATACATAATATTTTGTAGGCAGGTATGCACATACTTAATGTAGGTCTTGTACATGTGTGTGTATGCTTTGGCTACAGGACATAATACATAGATGTTTGAATAATAAGTCATACATCTTTGCTCATACGTAATATCATGTATACGTATATATTATAGTTTGCAAGTTTATCTTGTTCAACAAAGTCTTGTATCAACTTTACATAATACCAGTTATATCCATTGTGAGCTCATTCCTAGTATGTATGTTTGTACAGTACATCGACCTCTTCCCATATACGTATTTTGTTAACATTTGTTGTACGTATATGGTATATTATGGTGCATGTGTGTTAAAAATGCAATTCAACTGCAGATTTGTGTCATGTTTAAAAACTACACACTGCATGCAGGTGTATTCTGAGATCGTAGAGAACCCTTTTGCTGATCACGAGGCTGATGCTACACTGGCCTTAACTGGAGAAGTGAATCCTCATTTTCTCCACCTGAGAGACTGGATACTGGATGTAGCCAGAGCAAACGTAAAGCTTATCTGTTCAGAAGATATGAGGGAAAGCAATCTTCTTTTAGCACAGGTGGGATTCCATATTACCAAACAGCTAATTGGACATTAGCATCTACATCAAGTCACAATTGTTCTTACATGGTTAATGTTTATTCCGCAGATTCTTGGTGTTTGTGAGCTGCTGGTCAAGTTTGGTTACTATGACAGTTATAAAGACATTGAAAATGTGATTCAACCTCTGATGTCCATGTTGGATGGAACCACAGACACAAATCCTCCTAGTTAGTGTACATCTGTTATGTGTATGATATTTAGTAACTATTGCAGCTACTATTCATGTGATGACATACTGCATTCCCTCTCAGGAATTAGTCCAGAGGACTTCAAGGCCAAGAGAAGATTCAAGAATACTCCAGCCAACAGAGCAGTATTTGCTGTGAAAGTGAAGTTAGTCTCCAGTATGAAGGAATGTTACAACATTTATGTGCTTTTTTTCTCATGTACTACAGTATATACATATCATGTACGTAATGTACGCACATGTTGTTAATATGTACGCATGTACTTTTGTGTAGGATTATGAGGATATTTGATTTCTTCTTCAATTATCGTGTGTACTTGAGGCTACAGGTGAGGTTTTATGGTTAACAGTAAGTGATCGGTACTGTACCTCGTATTCTCACACATGCATGTACCACACACACACACATGCACACAAACACACAAGACACACACACACACACACACACACACACACACACACACACACACACACACACACACACACACACACACACACGCACACACACACACATGCATGCACTACACACACATGTCAACACCACATGCACATGCATACACTACACACACATACGTCACACACATGCATACACTACACACACACATGCACACCCACACACCCACACATGCCAACACCACACACACACATGTGCACATGCATACACCGCACACACATACGTAGGCATACACTTGCTTACGCACACACATTCTCTTACACACACAGGCAACACTACACACACACATGTGCACATGTGTACACCATGCACACACATGTATACACATACATACACCACACGCACATATATAGACACACACATACATGCACACACATGTATACACACATACACAACTCACACACACACACACACACACACATACACACACACACACACACACACACACACACACACACATTTGAGTTGAAAACAAGTCCTATACACTCTATATTTCTTTTGCTAGAGGTTCATTTTCAGTTATCGCTGTCTGAATGATGATACTGTTTCATCTTCAGTGCCTAAAAGGCAGCGTTCATTAAAGCACAATCCTTCACAAGCTGTTTATGTTGACATTGAACCTTCAGAAGTGAATGATGGCTTTGGGACAAAACCCCTCTTGAGTGCCAAAAGTGACACTGCAGGGAGAGACTTCCAGGTGTGTTGTGTTTGTGCATGTATAACAAACATGTTGTGCAGTGTATAGTTGAGTCTAGTGTATGTAGTGGAGCATGGTGTGTGCATTGTAGGATGGTGTATACTGTGGACTATGCATGGTGTGAGGTGTATGTAGGGAACTATGCTGTGATGTACATAGTGAAGTATGATGTATTGTGTATGTGGTAAAGTATGCGGTGGTGTATTTAGCGAAGTATGGTGTAGTGTATGTTGTTAAGTATAGTATATGTAGTGAAGTATGGTGTAGTGCACGTAGTGAAGTATGTAATGTTTTAGTGTATGTCATGAAGTATGCTGTGGTGTATGTAGTGAAGAATGGCGCATGTACTTATACTGCAGAGTACAGTGTATATCATAGTGACGGAGGTGTCATACCTACTGTATGTTAATCATCTCTACAGGTGTTGTGTTGATGATTAGCAGTAATGACTATGCATGACTACAAGTTGCATGTATGCATACAGTGGCAACCCATATAAGGTTCTTGTTCTAACAATATAGTTAGCTAATTTTGCAAGCATTATATTTTCAAGACAGTTCCATCCTAGCTTCTTCTCACCCTCTATTTTGTGATTTCTGTACAATATTTGTATTCATTGTGTTTAGGTTTCTCGAGGTCCCCCAGAAGAATTGAAAGAGCTGCAAACAGTGGAAGGAAGAAGATTAGTGTAAGCACAGCACTCTTGATAATGTGTGAGAGTATACAATAATAAAGGTCCAGAAATGATTCAGATTAAGTGAATTGATTTGTCTACGAATTTGCAATGGTTATGGAAGGGAGTGACATGTACGTACATACTTTGTACCAGGTGTATGTACAGTCAGTATCCAGTACTCCATCCTGGGTGGAGTACTCACAACCACTAGCCAGCTTACACTACCACTCCAAGCTGTGTTCGAACAAAGGAAGACAATCACACTATCCACATAGCACATGCATGTCAGGAGGTTGATATCATGTTTTGTTCACTAAACATCTCTGTAATTCTTTCAATAATCCTATCTATCCTGAACATTTGTCTGTTAAGAAAACTCCACTTATATAATATTAGTCATTTTCACTGAGGTCTGCATAGCTCATGTACCAATTTTTGCCCTATTATTATGATAACTCCTTGCTAATATTAATAGTCACAGTAAAGCTTCAGTAGTGAAGAGACATTTGCTGGAGATGTTTAGTGAGACCTCTTTCTTTGAAGATGAGGAACTGAATCCAAGGGAGCAGGCTTTGGTTAGAGTGTTGCTGGTGAGTGGTTTCCTCATAGCGGAAACAAAGATATCGATATCAGTTATTGTAGTGTGAGTTAGGTTGTTGATTTGTTTGCATGTAGTGGTCATATAGGCCCTATTTATCCTTTGCATTTCAGATCCAAGTCATTTAACATGCTTGTCATATCTACATAGTATTATGTAGTGCAGTGGATTCTTGTTAATACACCACTGCTTTACTTGTACATATTCACATGAACTAGCAACTTTTTTTCCTTCTTCACATTTTGTATAGGATCTGTCCAAGTATGATGACAATGAGATGGTTGTATGGTCCGTTCGGTTGCTCAACAGATACTTCTCATCAGCAACAGACATCTTTGAAAGAGCAATAGATGCTCAGGTACCATGCATCAGTGTTATTCCAAGTCTTGACTGTAGGACAATGTCACATTCAGTTATAGAGTCATTTGCAAACTAAATCAATACATGTTCAGGGACATATCGAGTACATATTATCTAAAGGGGTTATGTTTGGCAAAATGATGCTGTTTGAAAGTCTAGTCCCAACGTTCAATCTGTTAAGGCTGATTCCATTACGTAATCTTAGGCAATTTATTAGAAAATGATAAGTACAATACTATGCATACAATATCGGATGGTGTGGTGCTGTATGACCAAAATTTGACCCCATAGCACCACAAATGCTACTAAGTACACACAAAATCCTAGGGAGGTGTTCAACCATAATTTGTAGTGCCTGTATAATAATGTACTTACATTCATAAATATTAATAAGTATACCTCCACCCTATGACATGGTTACACATCCCTCAACCTCAAGCAGCAACTAAAACTCCACACTCAGCAGACGGATAGTTCTTATATTGAGAAGTGGTCAGAGTGTGACTGTAGACATGTTTACTTGCTCTAACTCCTGTCAACAGCTGTTGCTGACAAGGGAATCCACTAATGCCAAGAGGGTGGTCAGTGAGAAGGTGAACGAAGCTAGGAAAATGATCCGACATGAGCTTGAATCACAGAGTATCGAGAGACTGAAAGGTGAATTCAAGCAACTAAGAAGGTATGTGATCAAGACAAAGAAGTACGTATATACATAAAATTGCGAGTTGAAATTTTGTAATAATCTTCTATTGTGTATTCCAAAGTTTCAAATTAATTTTTGTATCATGACTTGTGATTCTATATGTGTTTTTGTGTTATTAATAGCCAGTATATTGGCAACAATTTCAAAACTTTCCAATGACATGCATTCCCAGTGCTTAATAGAGAGATAAGGTCATATTCCAGTAACGTGTGTCATTTTACAAGACCTAGCTAGTACTATATGAGTCTATATCACAAATTCTCCATTTGTAGACTGTGCTTCATGAATGAGGAATTGAGCCTGCCACATCCTCAGAACCAAAGGATTTTACTCAACCATGGTGAGTCTACTGTAGGTGTGAGTATCATGACAAGTCTGCATTTACCCTTGTGTGTACTATAGGAATATTGCCAGAAGTGTTGGACTTGATATTGCATCGTTTTGAAGACTACAAGTTTGACAACAGATCTGACACCTCAGCAGATGAGACACAAGTTATGATTGAAAACTTGTTTCGAGAAGTTCTGAGATTTTTGACTGCATTTGCAAGGTTCTTCAATATCAGACGTTGTCTATCTATGCAGAAGTCAGTTATCAACTGATTTCTATGTCTCTGTTTAGAGGACATCGTGTTGTTCAGGAACAGTTGTTTGCAAGATTGGACTCCCTTCTTGTGGTTCCGTTTGCTGTTGCTGATCTAGCCTCTGTAGTAAGAGAGGTCAGTGTATGTGCCAAGTTGTGGTGTGTACATTGTGTTGGTATGCTGTGCATTCCCTGTGTGGGTGTAAGGTACATTCCCTGTGTGGATATGTGGTGTGTTCCTTACTATACTCCTTATTCTACTATAAGTGCACACTATTCCCTTCCCTTTAAGGTGTTCACTAACTACCATGAACTGTGTGTGAAGGCCAAAGAGTCCCATGTGGAGCAGATATTCAGACTTGTTGTGACTACAAAAGACCCCAACGGGCAAGCAGAACTCTTGCAAGCACTGAAGGCTATGACAATCACTAGAGTAAGTACCACAAGGTTTGCTGAGAGCTGCAATTAATCAGTTCTAGAGTAGTGTATGACAATGTCATTGTATGGTATTTTACCCCCGAATGACGTCATGCATCAAGAGTTCCTGCCCTGCTTTCTATTACTGTATTTATTGTACTTGCCCCTTGAACAATAAAATTACAGTATGTAATAGAAAGTTGGGTATTAACTATCCCACAGACTAGAATATACATGTATCTACATAACTGTCTTGTGCTACATATGTTTACATATTGTGGATGTAAACATAGTACAATTTCCAAACATGCAGCTCACCAGATGGATACATCCATCCACATGGTATGTTGCGTAGGTGGATTAAAGTTCAAAATGTGCAAATGTATATATGTATGTATATATAAATGTATCTACTATAATATACGTATTTTCATGCTACCCTATGCTATTACACACTGATAGATGTTATAAAAATGTGTAAATTAATTGCCTATCAGCTCTTTATTTAGCTATAATAACATTGCTGTGTGAGAGTTATAGTATATTATATTGTTTTTTTTATGGAAAAAATGCCACATAACGACTACAATACCTTTAGTAGGGCTGCAGTGGATATACAGACACATTTACAAGGGCAAAGTATTAAGAGTGGGAGTCGATTCCTTGACTAATGTCGTATGATATATGCATGGTTTTGAGATTAATTGTGATTCCGATCTGTTTAGGTGGATGACATTGATCTTCCAGTCAAGAGGAATCAAGACTTTGTCATGAAGCACTTCAGTAGAAACAAGGAGTTCTTTGAACACATTTTAGGAGATGAAGGAAATGAGGAGACTAAAAGGTCAGATTATTGATACACACTATATGGACCACAATATAAACAAGGATGTTATTTAGTGGCAAAGATGTGGGTATGAGGGCAGTATGACATAAAATGCCAAGTGTCTGTGTCTTAACCGCTATATCATCTGTTGATATCATAAATGTTGAAAGAGTGGATCAGGTGAATGCTTGGGAACTTGATCCAATGGCTACACTTTATACATTTTATAATCTGTATAGCAGTTTAATTTCTTTGGTCACAGATGATATTTTCTAGGATGAAAATTTTTGGCTCATAAGGAACGTATGAAAACACACATTGTTTGTTTGATTTTCCTCAATTCTGAGGCTCCTCTTCAGTAGGACCTTGTGATTGTAAGATGAGTACCATCAAAATGTATGAGAAGATTGAAAGAAACGAATTTGCCCTTTAAAGAATTCCTGTAAACCAATAGATTTCATCTTTACAAGTTATGCTCAACAGAGTAGACTTACATGTTCCAGTTTTTACGTATTGTTATTTGCCAATCACTTTTAATTAATTAGAATGGATCTCCTTCTATCTGCCGAGAAGACTAATCCCCAGCTGATGTTGCTCCTAAACATTGTTGATCTCTTAGCTACATGTTGCCAAGGAAGAAACATCTTTGTCCAGTCCATCTGCCAGACTGTAATGTCTGACCACGAACTTTTGAAGGTAATAGCAGAGCAACCTCTGTTACCTGAATCTTAGGGACAATAGAGTTTCCAAGAGTGTTGAGTCACCTGAAAAGTTTGGATAACTGAATTCCCATATAAATTATAGAATATTTTTCTTATTCTTATTTACAATTCAAATAAATCTTCCATTGCGAGTACAACTTGCTTTTGCTTTCTTACACAGTACAGTATTCCGTACACTCAATTGACTATTTTAGCACAAATTTGCTCCAATAGGCAAT
Organism: Chondrilla cf. caribensis; assembly: GCA_964020155.1. Lineage (NCBI taxonomy): Eukaryota > Metazoa > Porifera > Demospongiae > Chondrillida > Chondrillidae > Chondrilla > Chondrilla cf. caribensis. Next base: position 2,396,999 of record OZ026568.1, read on the forward strand.
TTTGACATTACATCGTTAGCAGTGATGTAATGGTAAAATTTGCTGATGTGTGTTTCAGGTAATTTGGATACTCAAGGGTTCTAATAACCTAGATCTGGATACCTGAGGTTCAACTGTAGTTCAACCACAACTGATGAAGTTCCTATTCGTACTTTTAGTTTGTACTATGTTATCCAAATTCTGCTGCACTGTATATTACGTAAATGAAATTTTAAAATGTTTTTTATTTAGATTCTAACAAATGAAAGAATTGATATTGCTCGTAAGAAGCCATTTTGCCTGTACCTGGTATGGGTTTACCTGGACAGTGATCCGCAAACCTCTAATCCGGTATCCTCCAACACACTGGAGATCAGGTACACTTGTATACACCGTATCTGTGTTTCCATGATTCATTCTCTTATTCACCATTGTTGTTGTGGTGTGTCAGACCTATTGTACATTTTTGATGCTTGGGTGCACATACACTCTAAATCTCACAATAGTGAGCTTCCTACTAATCCTGTCTGTGTCTGGTTCACTACACATGGCAATAAAGTATTAAAGTGACATTTTGAATGCATGCGTGTGTACTGTTACTTTTGCAATATGCATGTGCAAATCCAATAATATTATTCATTAACATATTTTTATGGATATACATAAACAAGTCTCTCAGTAGTGTACATCCACTAAATCTGTCTACTATATGCTGATTCACTACACTTACATAGTGATGAAGTAATGGTTAAGTTCATGAAGCAGAGTTGTCAGCACATGATTGATGTGAGAGAGATGCTCAGCAAACTGCCTTCTGATCAGCCACCCCAACCTGCTGTTGTCAAGTACCTCAGATATTCACTCTTGGGTGACCAGTCTGAGTGAGTTGAGTCCATAGAGTTTATCAATGTTATTAGTGTTATTAATTTAGTGTGGCTTCATGCTCAATACACAATCAACTGTTATGAAAGTAAACAAGAAACACTTGCATTTGTTTAATTTGGGATCTTCACAACATTTTGTCTACACTATCAGATATAATAGAATTGCTATGAAATTGTTGTGTATTTTATTATAATGAAACAATCAATAGGATACGAAGCTGTCATGTTCAACATCCTTTCGTAGCCCTGTGTAGAGTAACCCTCCAATTTGACATACTTACGCATTCCAACAGGGTTGTTGATCTATGAGGGTAATAGATAGAGGGTATATGAGTCTCATCTTGCAAATGCGGTTAATACTTGATTTTATAGGATATTTAGTGTTTCAGCTGTATAAGTACAGTTTTACTAACTAGTGTACAATGTATATACTTGCTATATCTGTGTCTCTTGTATTTCCTATTCTGTGTGTAGTGTGGAAGACACCACTATCAGAGGAATAGACCTGCAACCAGGATCCCTCGTGTACCTCCTTGATAGCCTCCTCCCTCTCTTCAGAGTAAGTACAGTCTAATCTCTTTATTCTTCCGATGTGAATACCTCATTCCAGCCTCCAATATCAGGGCTTCACTTGGGGAGGATGCTAGGGCTCGTCCCCCTTGCATAATTTTAGGGATTTACTTCCAGTTGTATTGAAAGTAGCCATACACCCTTTCTTTTTCGAAATTTTAAATTTCTCCCCCTTTGGCTATTTTTCTTAATGGTCTGAACATCCGTACATATCTTGTTCCTTCGTCTTTGTAAGATTAAATTCTGAAATCTGATTTCATTATTTTCTTGAGTATGTACAGTCATAAGTGTTATAATATTGTGTAATTATATGTACATAATATGTCTGTTCTTATACACAGCTCAATGCAATATTATACCTGCGTACTATTTAATTTACATCATTTGATGGTCAAACATTTGCCACCTCTAGGCCAGGTGTGCGGGGAAATAAACAGTTAGCTGTATACCACAAGGGCAGATCCCTTGCCATTGTGGTATGTGGTAAGGTGCCCTAATTCCAGATGTTTCCTATGTAATTTTAGACATTATGAATTTGATGATGGGTTAAATCTATCCACCACCATTGTAGTAAATGTGGTAATAGACGATTATTTAATTTGGTGTATCCGGGTGTATATGCTCGTATACACCAGGGAACACCAGGTATACTCACACCACCATGTTTGAAATATATTGAAAACACCAACACAACAGGATACAGAGTATGTGCATGTTCACTTATGTACATTGTTTTCCTTTTCAAATCTATATTCAGCTCTATTACTGGCAGTTGACAAGTTTGTCCAGTGAAGTGGCAGACCTGCTGGAACTGATCAGACATGTGGCTCGATGTCTTCTGGTACGTCACACGTGGTGCATCCTGCTGTACCTTGCCCAGCAATCCTGTTGCATCTATACGGGATAGGGTTATCGTACATACATACGTACATACAGTGGAACCTCCCTATATTATGGACAACTTGGGATCTCAATTTGAGTCCTTAATACAGAGGTTTCCTCAATTTAGAGGTCATTCAATACACAGCATTAGTACACTGGGATACAGAATGGTGTCCTTTATATACAGGTTTCTGCAATTCAGACGTTTGTAATAGAGAGGTCCCACTGTACATGTAATTATCATTAGAAATTTGTTGTGTTTGTTTTTTTATTTAGTTCACTTATTTTGTTTTTACCTGTACATAGTAATTTGTAATAACTTTCATACAGGACATAGTCCTGTTTTTGCATTGCATGTATACATGTACTGGACATACACTGTAGTCCTCATTGTATGTAGGTACATGTGTACAGTCCAACCTCTTTAACACGAAATCGCTTAAAACGAAAAATTGCTTAACACGAAGGCTTTCTCAGGTCCCAACTTTTTGCCTATACAATCCTGTATATTATGCTCCGGATAGCGCGAATATGGATATCACGAATTTCCGGTTAACGCGAGGAATTTTTTGCCTGCCAGGTGTCATTTTGTTTGTTTAACACAAAAATGGCAGCTAAGCAGAAGGCTCTCTCTATTAAAGATAAGGTCGAAATCCTGAAAGCTGTGGATAAACGTGCCAGTGAATATGGAGCCAAGGGGAAGATAGCCAAGGAATTCGGAATAGCAAGTTCAACGCTGTCCACAATCATCAAAGACAAAAAGAAGATCTTGGACGCCTTCGAACAGTCAGCGTTTAAGCCTGACAGAAAACGATTGAGGACAGCCGCTTACGAAGATGTCGAAGAAGCACTAGTTATTTGGTTTAAAAGCAGACGAGACCAAAACGTCCCTTTATCTGGGAGTATTCTTCGGGCGAAAGCGGATGAGCTTTCAAAGGAGTTGGGCCACGTGGAGTTCCAATGCAGTAGCGGCTGGTTGCAACGATTCAAAGAGCGACACGCTATCGTTCAGAAGAAGATCTGTGGGGAAAGTGCATCTGTAAGTACGGAAACGTGTGACCTGTGGATTGAACAAACTTTGCCTACCCTTCTTGATGGCTATGAATTGAAGAACGTTTTCAACGCAGATGAAACGGGCCTTTTTTACAAGCTCCTTCCAAATAAAACGTTATGTTTCAAGAATGAGCCATGCCACGGTGGAAAACATAGCAAGGACAGGGTCACAGTTTTAGTTGGGGCAAATGCAGATGGTAGTGAGAAGCTGCCCTTGCTTGTTATAGGGAAGAGCAAAAAGCCACGATGCTTTAAAAATGTCAACTCACTGCCTGTTGTGTATGATGCATCAAAGAAAGCCTGGATGAATTCTACCATCTTTACATCGTGGTTGCGTCAACTCGACAGTCGCTTTGCTCGGCAACAACGAAGTGTTTTATTGCTCCTAGACAACTGCCCCGCACATCCAGATGTTGAAGGTTTAACCAACATTAAGGTTGCTATGCTACCGGCCAATGCGACATCAAAACTTCAACCCATGGACCAAGGGATTATTAACAACCTAAAGGCTTTGTATAGAAATAAAGTGTTGTCCAAGCTCATCTGTTCGTTGGATAAGGGTACTGATTCAACTGTCACTCTTCTAGATGCATTACACTACATCAATGCAGCATGGGATGGAATATCCCAAACCACAGTACGCAAATGTTTCCAGAGGTGTGGGATAGGCAGAGACCCTGAGCAGTGTACAAGCGATGACAACACACCAGTACAGTCTGAGATACAACAGCAGTTACAGCTTTTACAACATTCTGGTGTGGCTGGTCTAGAAGACATCACTCCTGAAGACTATATCACAGTCGATAGTGAAGTGGTGGTTGCTGAAGAACTAACAACTGAAAGCATAGTTGCTCAAGTACGGTACAAGAACAGTGATGAATGTGAAGATGATGAGAACAATGATGAAAATGATGACACTGAAGAAGTACCAGCTGTAGGTGTGACACTGTCAGAAGCTCTAGCTTCCATTGATAAGGTCCGGCGATACTTTCAGGCACAGGAGGGAACTGCCCAGTTTTTTGCAGGAATAAATGCACTGGAGAAGTTCATGGAGAGGCAAATGCTACCATCTCGTCAGACTATGATAACGGATTATTTTTCATTCAACTAGTCTAAGACTTGTAACTATGACTTGTTTCAGTTGTTTAAGCTGTTTGTAGCCTTTATGCAGTACAAACTCTGTAGTTTTTACTTTACACTTGTACTGTACTGTTAACATGAAATACTGTTAACAAGAAAAAAATTATTGGTCCCTTGAATTTCGTGTTAAAGAGGTTGGACTGTATATTGTCAATCTTTGGGGATTATTGTTTAGCATTTTAGAGGTGGGTAAACTATCCAGAGTTTTGATTAGGAGTAAAGAGAGTATCCTACACTCAGTTTGAGTTTTATAGTTTATGTATAATCAAATTTGCAAGAATTTTGTTAAGAGATCTCCCAACAATAATTGAAGCTCCAATTTTTACAGGAATCTGTGCCAGTGCTCTTGCCGTACCTTAAGGACAAGAAGGAGATTCTCTTGTTGAGAGAGGTTGTGTTGACCGTCACCAGCTCACCCGAAGTTGACCATTACTTGAGCATTCCTGGACAGGTATAGTTTGTAGTACTTGGTAGATGAATTCTTGTAAATCAACCATCACATATGCACTCTCAATGTAGTGACTAGTTGATTTGTATACCTTAAAATTTGAATGTGCATTATGTTAGCAATGTTGGGTATTGTGTTTAAGAACACCAAGTATATACTCATAGTTGTGTTCTTATGTTGAGTATAATCCTGATTGCAGCTGAGAGAGTTTGTGAACAACTTTATTGAAGAAGCTGTCATTGTCAAAAGTGGCCCAGTGAAGGTGAATTCACATGCTCAAATGCACACACCATACACTTAGAGTGGTACACACACAAACACATACAAGTTTAACTAATATCATGTGTTTTTAGGGATTAGTCTGCATTTTAGTACCCCTAGCAAACTGAGCAATAATATACAGAGTATGATACTGTATTGTGTAATGGTTGATGTGTACATAAGTGCACAATATTTGATCTCTGATTTGAAGGTGTACCTGTGTTAGAATTACATTTTACATTGATCTGTGATCTGTGATTATTGTTTTGTGGGTATGTGGATGATATCAGATAGCAATTTTTGCCATGAGTTTTCCTTGCTCGTACATTCCCCTATTGCTACAGCAATTTGAAGCAACATACACTGAAGAGCTGAGACTCAATGTTGCCTTCAATAACTATGTTCAGGCATTTGAACAGGCTTACAACGGACCAAACACTATCCAACATCAAGTTGGAGTGTCAAAGTTGGCCACCAGCAGTGACCGTAAGTTGTTTGTGTACCCAGTATGTTACAACTTCAGTGATTTTCAAATGAACTTTCAAATGATATTTTTTGAGTTTAATATGATAATTGTTGTGCTATGAAGAATATTATCTATCTTGTTGACCCCAATTGTTGTAATCGATGTCCCCTTCCTTTAGCATACAGTGAGTTTGAAGACAGTGAAATGAAAGTAAAGGGGTCGCTATACCTTCCACTGGGACAACCTTTCCAGAACTTTGTGTCTTGTTTTGTGAGGTGAGTTCTGATAGCATATATGCACATTGTGTATGTATTGGCATATTGGTGTACCCTGCTGTTGACATACGTATGTACGTATATTATGTGCATGTAAATGAATTGTATGCAAGATCTGATTTCAAGGAGAATCTGAACACTTGTCTTCATGGTCTGTGGTGTATGAACATTGCATTGTATTTGACTATAATATGTGATGTCTTGTTTTCCTATGATGAATTATTATGGCATCATAACAGCATGATGTACGTATGTACAATTTCATGTAATTTTCAAATAAATATTTCGCTTGGTACTTTATATATATACTGTATTTGTCGACACATTGGTATGCACCATGTGTACATACTGTATGTTCACATGTAACGGTCACATATTGATGTATGTGTATGTCGTGTAGTATTGTTGAACGTACATTCATTTGTGCTTCAGTCGAGAACGTAACGTGCCACATGTCTTTTCAGAGACAAAGCATCTCATTCGTCTGATAGAGTGAGTTTTAATATTAATTTTCATGAATTTGTTCTTGGGTGCTCATTCATACAAGGAATGGAGTTGTTGTTCTGGGTGTACTACCCTCTTATTTGTTTGTTTGTAGCATTTCATTCAACAGTCTGGAAGACTTGACAGAGGTTGAACAAACACGACAAGACAGTTTGGTCATCAAGTGTCTTCAGGTGAGCCGTTTTTATCATCTCATGATCTTCGTGTGCACATTTGTGTGTGCTGTACTAAGGTGGACCTAGTGTGGTGCTTCAGTTACCTACACTTTGCTCTAAGCTAGATGTCATAAATTGACAGTGCTACTTTTAATTACACTCAGAATTGGGATTTCCACTGTGTCAAGGCTAGGCTTGTGTAAGGATAATCATACCATACCATAAAATTATATACAAGTTTAGCTATCCCCTTTTCAAAAAAGACACTAGAGAAATTGCCTTTCCACTTATTCAGGCATTTTGATTCATGCAATCAATGATTACAATTACAGGTGAATGTGTAAACGAATTACCTCATTAGGGAGCTTGTTCACACCAAACTCTGCTAACCTTTTGATAAACTGAAAGACAAAGGGTGTGGTGGTATTGATTTCTTCAATATTATAAGGAAAAAGTATAAACCAGGCAGGTAACACCCTATATCCCTTCCTTAATCTTGCCTATGCTGTACATACTTCTGTATTAAGCATACACTGTGTAGTATTCATACACAAATTTCGGTGTGTACTGTGCAGATGTAGTAAATGTTGGGAATATAGATTGGGTAAGAGCAGTAATGTGTGTACTCGTGGCGTTAGTTTGTAGTTGTGTATGCCAAACCATTACTCATTGAGGTAAGAGAATAATATTATGATGTACTGTACATTCGTAATTATTGTACTGTGTGTGTACGTACAGTATTCCTCTTATGGAACTGTTACTGTAAGAATGTATCTACTTATTAATGTTATGCTTAGTTTATATATACCTCTATAGGTTCTTAGAGCTATTGTCTACAATGAGATCGTGAGGGTGGATCCAGAGGTGAAAGAGAAGCATCCAAAGAATTATGCAAAGTGGGTAACACTCATATTGTGAGAATAAGTTCTTTTTGTGTGTAGTACATGCGGAATTCTGTGTGCATATTTACACTGTGTGATCTCACTACAGGATGACTGCCAATGTGGTCCGTGTGCAGAATGCTGTGCAGGAAGTTGGTGGCAATACAGTAGCTCAGGTAGATTTGTATGTGATGTGATGTTATTGTATTCAGCATTTATTTTATGTATATACTGTATTATGTATGTTTGTCTTTACTTTCAATTTGCCATATTATGATATTATGCAAGGACTATGCATTGATTGTGCACTGTACTCCAAAATGAATCGTGTGTAATTTAATGTTTCGCAATGATCACTCTTGTACAGTGTGAGAAGCATTCATGTTTATAATGTTGATCACATTTCACTTATTTACAACTACTGTTTACTTGTTTGAATGTGGTTTGTTGTTCACTTGTTCACAATGTCTCAAATCCAATTTCCAGATTGTTCCACTGCTGAATCATCCTAATGATAACATTGTTGCAGAAGTCTTTGCCTTTTTGTCAGTTTTCCTTCATGATGGACACAAGAAAGTTCAAGTAAGCATGTATTGCTATTAATAGGAATTCTGACTCTTTTTGAGTTCCATGCTCACCAAATACCTACAGGAAGGGTGTGAATATCTGTGTCACAGAAGAGAAGGTCGCTTTCTAACTGGAATTGCCCGAAGACTTGAATTGGCAGTAGCAATTACTAAGGAAAAGTGAGTACATTTTACTTGGCAATGCATGTGTTTGGTTGTTCCTTGTAAGTACAGAGAAGGCTGTTTACAACGACCAGTGTTTGAATAATGTTACCTTTGTGTTCGAGGTTCACTTTGTTTACTTTGCTATATAATATATAATTGTACAATACAGTATATTTAGCACATAATTGTGTTATGTTGATTGGGATGTACTGTATCTACAGTACATGTACAATGTTTCATGTACATATGTACGAGCATACTAATGTCAACACCTGTGCGAACACTTGTTACGTTCAAATGGTTTTCTTGTTGCTAGCAATACGCTGCTGCAGCAGCTAACTGACAAGGAGAAAGAGAACACTGAATTGGTAAATGTGTATGTCTTTCTAATTTGTATTTCACAATGTAGTGTGTAGGATTATGTGAGGTAGGAGGTATATATCCATAAGATACATGTTGTTTTGTTATAATCACGTTCTATTAGATGAGGATGTTTAGAGGAGAATATCGTGGGCTTCAAGTAAGTGTAGATCACCACAAGTGTACCTACCTAAACTAAAGTAACAAACGTTCACCTATCAACTAGAGTAACTATGAATGTATGCTTTTCTCCAACACCAACTAGCATCGACTGAAGACAGGGGAGGACAGCGGTGATAGTGATACAGACAGTGAGGATGATGGCGATGGTGTTGAAACCAAAGGAAGAGAGACTGTCAAGGGGATAGAGATGAAGCAAATGGGCAAACAAAAAGTGCAAGTATCAGATAAGGATACGAAAGATGTGTTGTTGTACCGCGACCCCACCCATGTGGCACTGGCACTGAAAGTTGTAGAGCAAATGTGTAATGGACAGAACAGGATGCTACAAGTGATTGATCTTATAATCTCTATCCATGTACCAGCTGTTGATTCCATTTTACATGTCTATGTATTCAGAACTTCTTCCGTGACCAGCCAGATAGCATAGTGAATGTCAACTTGGTGGGGAAGGTGACTGCCTTCCTTCAGCAACAGTACACTGTCATTAACCGACACAACATTGAACTCATTAAGCAAGTCTTTGATACATTGGTGGAGCTGTGTGTGGTGAGTGTATGTTGATGCCTGTACAATAGTACACAATTGTTTTCTATACATAGTTCATTCTCCATATACAATAGTCAATCATTGGTTTTGACTACACCTTCTTACATACGTACATAATAATTATCACCCAGTTACAAGGACAATAATATATGTATATTATATTGTATAAGACCCCAAACATATGTAGCATCTGACAGGCAAGATTATTTATCAGATACATTGCCCTCACATAGCTGGTTGATAACTGGCTTACTGTACATTTGAACTAATACATTACAAGAAGATTGAAGTTTGACCAATCCAATAAAAATTAATTATTTTTGTTATAATCAAAATTTAATATTGACTAATGCTTTTTGTAATCTCCAAAGGGTAATTTTTACAACCAAACTGTGCTGTTCGACTGTCAAATTGTTGATGCCTTTAATCGCATCCTGCAACTTCCAGCAAGTATTGACTGCTCACTCGTTGATGTAAGTTTGACAACTTCTTAATCCTGTCTCATTTTATGGTGCATGTGTACTGTACACACTTCAATAGGTCATGGAGTTGAAGGCTTATGCTATCCAGCTCCTTCAGACAGTGGTGGAAGAGACCCATCAGAACACATTCAAATTGGCTTTGGTGTGTGTGTGTGTGTCGTGTGCTGTTTGTGATGTTTGTGTGTGTGTGTGTGTGTGTGTGTGTGTGTGTGCTGTGTCAGCATGTGTATGTTATATGTTATGTTATACATTATAACATTGTTTGTATGTATATACGTATGTACGCATACCTACACCTACAGTAAATATATGAACACACATCATCCACATACTGTACACACTACAGTAAATTGCTGTTGACAACATGTTGTTGCATCACTACAAAATGGCTACCTTGTTAATGACAGTCAGAATGTGAACATTGCATTACCTCTTGATAACAATGATGATTTATGCTCACCTATCCACTCCTTTCTGTTGCAATCCTCATAGGATGTACTCAAGACACTGGATACTGAGGCTGTACTGGACTGCCTAGTATATTTCTATGAGCTTAGAAATAATGAAGAATTGGTATGTATACATTTTCGTACACACACACACACATGTACAGACATCATTCCATTTGTTTATGGTATAAATTCAATACCCACTGTTGAGCTAGCCATTCTTGTACATTATACGTTCATATGCACATGCTTTTTGTTTCATTGTACTATTTTGTTATGTCCATATATGTAATATTATACTCTTTGTGCTTGCACACATATGAAGAGAGCAACTAGAAACGATGATGACTGTGAAAGGGCATTGCTCAGAACATACCATGTTTTGAAGGCTTTTGCATCATTTGACGACATCCCTGAAGAAACAAAAGAAAGAGTTGGTATGTACATGATATATACACGAAGTGTGGACAATCTATACAGTACAATCTGTACTATAAAGTATTGAGTACATAATACATATGTACAGTGGTGATGAAAGTAATGATACCAAAACCCGTGGGGCACTCCCAAGTGCTCCTGTATGCTCGTACGTGTGTTCTCGTAAGCTTGTACATGTACTAGAACCCTTTGTTCTTAAAGGTGTTAATTGTAGTCATGCAAGGTGATATCGAATCTTACTGTATGTGTTATGGCACTAAATTGATTGCTCTCTCACTCTTGAATGGAGAATCTAGACTGCAAATCACTTTGAAATTTATTAAGGTTAAATGGCTCGATATAGGTATGAAAGCTCCCTAGAAAACAGGTTATAGGCATTCTCTTGAACTTTGGCCCAAGAATATTTTACTTATTTTGATAATTTGCTATTTCCTTTACAAGCAGAGATTTTCCTCTGAACCTCAATTGGCCTCTTAGTGCTTCAGCCATCTTCGCACAGTAGCTGCTGTAGCTATCCCTTCTTTGTACAAAATTTAAAGGATTTTGCTGGGCGTTATGCTTTTCGTTTTTCAAGAAACAATTCTTTGGCATGTGTAGGCATCTTTTGCACGTTCAAATCAAGCTATGACGACATCGTTCATATCTATGATGGTTCATACACTATCGGCAGTGTCACGTTGTTAGTGTTAATAAGTATTAATGTAATATGAGGTTGAGATAACAAGCATCGAGTGGATGTGAATCCTCACAAGGCCTCGCGAGATACTTGCGAGCTGGTAGTGCTGTTACATTTCAATCACCACTGTATGTACTACAGTGACTATGTGTACCTCTCCCTGGTGAAGTACTGCATCTATTTTGATTGATCGAAAATTTAATCACTTGTGTTCAAATTGAATATATTGCTGTTGTTCTTGACAACATACAGTACCTCCTCAAGGAGAAGACCCTTCTGACAGGGAGTGCAAAATCTTGGAAGCATGGAAGTACTGTGAGGAACACTCTAGGTCCGTTGAAGTCTTATATGAGAACTTGGATGGAGAGCAAATTCTGGCTGATGTTCACTTCAAATACAATCCAGCTGTTAGTGTCCATGCACCTCCCCATTACGTACTAACCTATTGCCTGTGTGCTTGATCATAGTGTGTACCCAGTGATCTTTACATTATGTGTCATTCTCAGGATGAGCTTCCGGAGGAGTTGATAGAGAAGGTGAAATGGAACGTGAGCCGTGATTCAGCTGAAGATAAAGTGAGGGACTTTCTCGATTGGACCGAAGCAGTGAAAACAGAAATACAACACAGAGTGAGTGACCACTGATATACCTGATTATACCTGATATTGAAAGATGTTGACATGTTTTCATACAGTGGGTATTGAAAGTGTATTTGAATAAACATTGAAACCATTGTGTTGTCCTTTAAACTGTTGTGTTGTCACTTTCCTACTCTTCTGTAGAGGGCTATAAATATTGTTCTATACATGTGTTTGATAGTAGTAGTTTCATAAAACATGAATTGCATATACGTATACATACTGATTGTATAGGAATAGCAGTCCTATACTGCCACACTCCCTCACAGAATTGAAACTATTGATATGATACCAGTTCATTTCTGTACTTAATATTTATATATGTAACAGTAACTAAATTAACCCTCAATCCTGTTCATACGCTTGATGTATTGAAGCCTATTTCTAAGTCTTTTCCCAATCATTCTCAGAATCAACTGAGAAGTCACTGGTACACAAAAATGTTCATCATTTATCCGTGAGTGACTGTCATCTGAAAGTGTGTATGTACATACATATGTTCATCTGATTCATTACTGTATGCATGTACTGTACCTACCTCCATGTTCTGGTTGACACCTGCTAACTCTTTCCTTCTTTTCCATTCACCACACTAGACGTGTGTGGCACTGGTCCTACATAGCACTCACTCTTCTCCTGAACATCCTTGTTCTTGTGTCTTGGAGAGATCCTTCTGAACTGACACCGGAAAATGCTGGGTACTTACATAATGTTATGTGAAAAATTTGAATATGTGAAACTGTTATGTGATGGTTATAACCCAGTTATGGTTAAAATGTGTCCCATATTATGCAAGTCATATCATATCGCACATAATGACCTCATAAAATTGTAAACAACTTATTATACATGCAGACCATTAATCATATGCAAATGAGATTTCCAACATTTAATTTACTCTCAGTCAACTGTATAAAGTTTCCAAAACGTAGCTTCCAGATATCTGTAGCTCAAGTACTGTATATAAATATGTGATATGTTGCGTGGGCGACTTCAAAGGAAAAGCAGTACACATATTCATGATGTGTGCACACTTCCCTGATGTATGCACACTTCATTCGATGTTGCATTGTGGATAATTAGTTATTTCCTTTTCACACATCTAATACTAATCATTGCTCAATCAAAGGTGTGCCCACGCAACATACCACATAATAACTAAAGTACCTCTGGAGAAGCTGTAGCGGATACAGACACCTTTGCCTAAATGACACCTCGGGCTTTGCCCTCGGTATCAAGTAGGCAAAGGTGTCTGTATATCCGCTACAGCTTCTCCAGAGGTACTTTAGCTATTACATGTATGGGCACTTATTTGATATCATGGATGAAAAATTTCGATAACAGTACTATGTTTATAGTTAGTTGTATCTACATAAGTATTTACATACATATGTGATATTAATACTGTACATTGGTGTATATAATGCTTTTTCTTATTTGTACATATCTACAGGCAATTCACCCCCATAACAAGACTAGTTGCCAATTCTTCAATCACAAGTCCAACCGTCCCGCTGGTCTACTGGTGGTTTGGCAGTGTGCTGCTGTATGTGCTTGGTGGAATTCATGTGCTAATGACATTGAAGTTGATCTTGACATATTTCCTGGTGAACTGGTACAACTTTTACGTTATTCCGTCATTTTTCTACACTATCAGGTCAGTATGAGTCTTTTAGTGAAACTTGTCAATGAATATCTGTCACATTTGCTATGAGTGTACGTCATCTTTCAATATCATCCACTTATTATTTATATTGTGATAGAGGAAAGGAGAGAGAGGAAAGCTACACAGATGTACCTGTGTTCGGATGGAAGACCATTTACTTTATAGTGGGTTTTGTATTGTGCATATTGACAGTGTGAATATGTTGGTGTAAAGTCTATACTGGTAATTCATGAAATACCCAATCTATATTTAGTATTACCAGCTTTCAGTGTTTGGTAGCATTCAACTCATTTGTAATGTACATCGTAATTTGATATGAGCAGTATTTATTTCCTGTATATCTCTCAATTATGGTACACACACACACACACACGCACGCACGCACACACGCACGCACACACACACACACACACACACCTTATAGCTGCTGCTGTCCTGCTCGGTTCTCTCTATTGTATTCTGGGGGTACTTCTATCCTATGTGTCTGCTTCACATCATTGTCAACAATGACATCCTCCAAAGAGTTCTGAGATCTGTCACCAAGAATTGTGAGTGTAACAATCAATTGCACTGGTTGTACCACAGTGCAAATGCGCTTCATTGTGAAACAATTTTAAACCACCTTGAAATAAGGTTTACCTGGATTATTTACTTTCATTGTTACCCTAGTATGTTTACATACCAATGTGTTACATTTGGAATATTTAGTGTATCTATGGGCTCTAAAATGTTTACATCACCACTAGTTTATTTCCTTTTATGTATGCATGCACACATGCACACACACAGCCATACACATCCGTGCAATTGGACACTTATAATCTCATTCCACAGGGAAGTCACTTTTATGGGTGCTAGCACTCGGATTGATAGTACTGTACATTTACGGTGCAATAGCCTATGCTGGTTACCAAAGCTACTTTGATGATCCAGAGTCCAGCTCTCACTGTAGAACACTATTCCAGTGTGTAATATCAGTGATACGCTTGGGACTGATTATGGGCGGTGGCTTAGTGACAGTAAGTAATTGAAATTTTTATGTGTACCCTTGTCATTGTCACTAAATAATGAAAACATAGTAAAAAGTCAATGTTATTACTGTATAAGTGATTCTGTATGCATGTGTGTCCTAATTAACTGACCATTAGAACCATAATAATGTAAAGCCAAGCAGTTCGCATCTGTCCATTGTCTATGACTGTCGACTATTTCATTACAACCCCACTCACTGTACTGATATGCTACAGTATCTGTCAAATAACTCAATGATTCTTCACAGAATGCTGATTCTGCATTCAAAGATGAGCTCCTTGTTGGAAATTTTCCACTCTACATCCCAAGAACAGTTTTAGATGTTTCCTTCTTCATCATTGTGACAACAGTTGGCTTGGGAGTCATTTTTGGGATTATCGTGGATACGTTCAGTGAACTGAGAGATGAAAGAGTAAGTTATGATTGTAAAGTTGCATGCATGCTGTGATCCCCCAAACTTGTGACCTGTACCATTGTTTTTTTTGTCATTCATGTGTACAGTACAAAGCAGAAGCAGACAAAAGGGACTTTTGCTTCATCTGTAACCTTCCATCACACGAGTTTGATCGTCGTTCTGCAGTACGTATGGCATATACTAACACATATATTACATGATGTACACTACTGAAGTGGTAATTCTTATTGTTTACATGTTTATATAATTGATACTGGTCTCTAGTGATTGTCCTCTACACTAGGGATTCAAGCATCACGTTAAACATGATCATAACATGTGGAACTACATCTACTTCTCACTTGGGCTGGACAGAATCCACCCCAATGACCAGAATGCCATTGAACTTTATGTCTACCAGCAAGTGAGAATCCAGGTCTGTTACTAAGCCATATAATATGTGTAATAGACATCTTCCTATACAATTGTAGATTAAGAAGAAATCTCCTCGGTTCTTCCCTATTCTGAGGGCTCGCTGCTTAAGGCACGAGGATGACAAAACTGAGCTCCAGCTGGAGCGCTTGGAGGCCAAAATGCAGAAGATTATGGACAGATTTGAGAATGAGGTGTGATACCTTGTGTGTGTGTGTGTGTGTGTGTGTCAGTGTAGCTTGTGTCCATGTCTATTCTACCAGTGAAAATCAAAGGCAACAATTGTACTTGTGTGTTCTGAAAGCACCGTATGAACTCATATCTACAATTTAGGAGAAGGTATTGGCCAAGCAGAAGTTCTTAGAAGAACAAGAAGAGTGGGAGCAATCACAAGCTGACCACACTGCAATATAGAGCAGTAACATATTTGGTTTATAGTGGATTTAGTGAAACCAGAAACTTGTAGGAATTGAAAGATTGACTTTTGATATAACAGATTTATTATTTGATATAGTTTTGCATACAAGTACTAACCATTTGTTATTGAGTTATTGGTACGTAGTACATTAAAATATGTGTTGTACTCTGGTCTGTTGGCACCATCTATTTCCATGCAGACCCTCATACGTACACAATGAAGTTTAAAGCCTATAATCTCGTGTTTGGGCCTATTATGAAGTGATTTAGCGAATTGAAGTACGTACTAGTCAATTATGACAACTTCAATTGTCCTTAATGTGTAGTCTTACATAGCCAGCCTCAATTGATATCTACAAGGGAAACGAGAAAATTGAGTCTAACAATTGCAAGTGCACGTGGCTGTACTATTATATATCCGATCTGTTGTGTAATAATGAATGTATATTTTCAGTAGAATCACCGGTAAAAGAACGGACAACTTGAACTTTGCGACGACCTGTGGGCGGTTCCTTAGTCACGTGACCCTAGACGTCGCCCATACGGACTTCGCGTTTGATATAAAACAGTGTGATTTTGATTGAGATGCAAATAATTCAGAAGGGAAATTTGAAGAATGAATCGAAACTCTCTGATGACGATTTAATACGAGAGCACTACTGCAGGACAAGATTACAGGATGCCCGGGTCGGGATCTCGAGCTCCGTTGAAGACATCCGCTAAGGCTAATGATGACCAAGTTCACCCTCCTTTGAGGCTGGGAGATGTCATCTTGCTATTTTGTAAGGAAAAAGACGGATTTGTCTACTCAGATGTTTCCAGGTCAGTACTTATGATTCTTAATTCCGTATTACCTGCCCTAAGAAGAGTCGTTTTATACATAATGTTGGCATGCTGCTGCATTTGTTCCAGTAAGTGATGTGAGTAGTGGAAGGTATCCTGATACGTTTAAAGTTAGAGAAAAAACGTCATGAATCACCAACAACGATTTTCTACGCTTCCTTTTATATTCCATAAATCAACTATTCATCCTGGCGGCTATAAAACTTCTTAGTCTATTAGATGTACGTAAATGAATGGTATACGTCAAAACAGAACTCAAATTTAAGTACTTCTGAGCAATGACCAATTTCACATTTGAAGAAAAACAAAGTGTTTAATGCACAGATACAGAAGCAAATCATATTTATTATGGAAATGGTGTCATTATTATACTTCAATAATATTATATTATATTTTATACTTTTTCATTGTTGCAGTAAAAAAGTTCAAAGTGTAACTGTTCGTCCAGTTAACCACCCATTCTCCACTGATGACCCAAACCTTCCAGATATATTTGGTAAGGAAAATGCTTAAAGTACATGACATATTCACTACTACATCTAGTCCAGTCTGTATAGTGTAGTAATTCCAGATATTAAATAAATAATATAACCAATTGTAATATTGATCAGCACTGTAATATAGTTTCATATTTTAGATATATTAATCAGAATATAGGGATATTATGTTTATAACAATGTTTTCAAGTGATAGCAAAATGAGGCAAGGCTATATATCTGCCTAAAATTCTAAATTTTGCTACTCATATTATTGCAATAGAAATATCATATTATCAATGTATCATATTATTACATTAATCCACTTTAAATTACTGTACATACCTTCTTATATTATGTTATGATATTGTTAATGATGAATTATATTTCTTATGTACATTGATTGATATATAGCTTGAATAAAATATAAGAGCATGCTTTAACATACAATAGGGGGCTGTTTCAGAGTAGTAGCTGCCAACAAGCACAAAGCTGTTAAGAACTTAGCTGATTTGAAGGAAGAATTCCAAGGGAAGAAACTGAACCCCAATAAACAGCAGCAACTCAGAGTGGCTGAGGTGTGTTTCTTATGGCACTAATGTTTATTCAATCATTTACTGTAATACCCCATATATGGAAAACAAGAACACCAAATAAAAGTGGAGAGGTCAACAACCTAGTAGTAGATTTTAGGACTTAGCTGCACCAGGCTGGACATGTGAATTGCACCACTGATTCAATAAAGGTATTATTTTCATTATTGATCAGATACTGAACACCTGGTATATAATACTTGGTAAGCACTTCAGTGCCATCACTCATGTCTGCAAGTATATGAACTGATTCATAGATTTCTGCTGCATGATACATTTGGACATACGTACACACATGTATGTCACGCCCAGTATACTCAGTGCTAATTCCAACATAAAGTTGTGACTCACGTATACCTTGTAAAATATGAAAATTATTGTCATTGGTTTAACTGGATTCTCTCAAATATGTATCATCAAGATATTTCTCATGAGTACTATTACATGACTGCTAATACATCATATTTTTATTAGACGTTTCGTTTTTGACAGCATTTGTCTTCTCTGTGTTCTATTATAATTGAGGCTTACTAATGGTTATGCACCAAATTAAAGTTGTTCAGTGTTAACCCTCCTGTTCCCCCAGCTTGTCCTTTGCAGCTTTTTGCTGAATTACAGAATGTAGTAGGAGACCGTGTATCAAATATAACAATCCCAAAATTGCATATGTGGCATACAGTACACTGTTGATTTCGGGATTATTATTATTCCAATACACTTCAGAATCTGCCTATTTCAATAATGTATCCCTACCTGGTTCAAATACTCTTTGTAGAATGTGGTCATTCCAACACGTTTTTCCCATGTTTAATGTTTCTATTTCACTTGACAATGTATTTTAAGAGTGGAATTTAAGAATTTATACAATACCAACAAACATCATTACATCACTATGAATCTATATTTCACCTACCCTGTAAGCTTTGGACAATTTTTAATGGAATTACTTTTTATTTTTTATAATTAATAATTCAACAGAGAAATGCTGAAAGTGAAAACCTGGAGAATGATGTGGAGCAGGAAAGGGTAAAGGGGAATACAGTTGCCTACGGCAACTCCGTTCAAGTTAGTAATAAGCAGATTTCAGCTTGATAGTAGGCCAATTTGAGGTATTCATAAGCTTTTCATGGTTTTTAATCCACCAGCTCCTACATCTGTACACTGGTAAATATCTCACTGTTAACTCGACCAACACCTCTTCTTTGGAGAGTACCAACTTGAGGGTGAGTTCTATTATTGCAGTACCACCAGTAATTGATCGATTTATATTTACCTCTAAGAATACATGCATCCACTGTTTCTGTAGATGGAATTGTGCACCGAAAATTCCCCAGATTGCATCTTTCGAATTCTTCCAAGGTACAAAGTCAGATCAGTTGGAGATGAGGTGAGTATGTATTACAACTTTGACAGATACTGTGTGGTGGTAACTTAATATGTTGTTGTGATCCTACATGATACTTATGACCCAGATTTGCCTTCTTACTAAATTAAAATTATCTGGTCAGCATAATCAGTTCATTGACAAGGATGTAACAGCAACTGTGACTTTGGTCAAATTACATATGATATTATTACATTGTTTAAATATCTAATTGTGCCATACTTCAGGTGTTGGCTAAGGATCAAGTTACATTTGAAAGCCTGGAAACAAAAGGACAGTACCTACACTGCAGTAGAAGGACATTAGGTGTAACAGGATCTCACCTACATAGCACATAGTGGGTTTTTAA
The DNA here is from genome assembly GCA_964020155.1 of Chondrilla cf. caribensis. Lineage (NCBI taxonomy): Eukaryota > Metazoa > Porifera > Demospongiae > Chondrillida > Chondrillidae > Chondrilla > Chondrilla cf. caribensis. Next base: position 2,416,586 of record OZ026568.1, read on the forward strand.
TAATTAATTTATTAGTTTATATCACAACATTATATCAGTTAAATTGAATTTATTAATGTGCTTATTAACCCTATTCAAACATGCAGGCACTTACTGGTCCACATTTTAAAAACTCTATCTCCATCATATTTTTCCATCCTTCTCCTTACATTGTCTAGTTACGAGCTGAATCTCTCAGGCACAGAGTCTTCCTTCACGGTTCTTCCCCATAGTCATGTACAGGATGTCCCTCCAAAATCAGACACACTATGGGTAAGTGAGAGCTGCATATAAAACTGTCATGGGCTATGAAGTTCCTAATAGTTGTTTGAATGTAGTAGGTCTGTACTTTCTGCTTTGCCTCAGGCTGGAGGAGTATTCCGTCTTTTCCACCGTGAAATTGAGTGCTATCTGGTTGCAGATGGATCCTTTGCTGATGTGGATGCTGATGGGATAACCAAAGATGGTCAGTGTATATATACTTTGTAATCCCTAGGACCAATCTGAATTATTTAGTGTATAAATTGTGCATGTTTACCAAAGTGACATAGTATTAATTTTGAACAGGCTTAAAACGGTTTGAAATGTATGTCAGTAAGCAATGCAATAAATTTTGTTCACATTCCTAACACCTATTATCATTTAGGATGAGAAACCAACTGTTCAAAAGGTTGAGCATCCTTAAATGTTTTTGGACTACCTTTTATCTATAAAATCATGTACAGCTACACAGTTACATTATAGTGCTAAGAGATATATTTGCATTACTAAGTGATAATCAGTATAATTAGGTAATTACTACAATACTATTATGTATGATACTATTTGGTGTATATATTCAATTACATGCTCATCAAAATCATGTGTATCATATTACATAGGTATTCAGTATTGTGTACAGATTGTCATTGATTAATTGTATGACAGGTGTGACATGTATAATAAGATGTGATGATTTTATCATGATTATATTTATTCTTGTGTAGTCCACTTGCGGAAAAGAAGAAGTGTTCGAGGGCAACTCAAAGCACCCTCTACTTCTGCTATCACGTACTGGAGAATTGAAAAGCAGAGAAATCCTCTTAGTGGTGAGCTTGATAATTTGGTATTCAATCATCAACATTATTCAATTAATCTTTTGATGAAGAGGTATTCAAATTTGATAATTGATTTGCACTGAATCACAGGTGAAGCCATGCGCTGGGGTGAATCATGTCGTATTCGTCACCTTTTAACAAGACAGTACTTGACCATTGTGAAAGGTGGAGAAGGAGTAACAATTTCATTGAAGAAGTGTACAAAGGAAAGTGAATTTGACTCAGCAGCTACCTTCAGACTTCGTCCTGTGATCCAAGGCGAAGACAGCATCATGTATGGGAGTTTTGCCAGAATTTATCACCCAACAACTGATACTTGGCTTCATGCTATGAAAGGTACATACGTACGTAAGTTATTTATTCTAGTACTAGTTGTATCCCACCTGGTTAAGCTAAAGCCTACAACAGAGATGTGGACATTCTTGTCTCATAATGTAGGTGTAGCCCAGGTTTAGTCTCACGTAGTACAGACCCACTTCTCACCTCCATTTTTAATAATTATGACGTCATAAGGTCGGTGACCGCACAACATCATAATAATAAAAATGGAGGTGAGAGGTGGGTCTGTGCTATGCAAGACTACGTAGCCCAAGTTGTCAATTGGAGACATAGTGTATTATATTTATCTGCTGTAGCCCTCCTAGGAGATACAGAATTAATGCAAATATGCCATCATGGTTGAACAGTCCATTATGCTAGCTGTCCTTATTGGGATCCTAACTATTCTTGTTCATTTTTATCACATTAGTGACTCTAAACACCATAGTGCTGAACATAAACACCTATTACTCATTATATATGCTGTAATGGTGCCTCCATAGGAGAGAAATTTGAGAGAAAAGGTATTATCAGTGGTGAATCAGAAGGATTGCAATGGGATGGAGCTGATCTGTTCAGGATCTCAGCAAAGCCTGAGATGGGCTATGATGATGCCTTTGCCCTTATCAGAGTATGTACACTGTCAAATTGCATGGTAGATGCACATACATAATGTCATGTGATGTTTTGTGAACTGTGCTTTCTACATATTATATAGGTGGAGCAACATTTATTGACTCAGTTCAACTTTATAGCTGGTATTGTGCCCATACTTGAAACCTATCTCAGTGAGGTAAGCAACCTGGTATGCAGGATATACAAAGGGCACACAGAAGTTCTTCTAAGGAGGACCCTTGCCCTTACCCTACCACAACACAATAATTCCCCTCTTTCCAAATTTTACTCATTAATAAGGTTCCTATTGAATGTAATGGTGCTCCTTTTTATTCAAAGATTTACCCCCCCCCTTTTATTCTTCCAAGAATAAAAGGTCTGAGACAGGATTCAAATTTGATGGGCGAAATATCGGTAGGGTATATGGTGTGATCGTGGTCAAAGTTTCATAAAACCTTCAACTTTAACAAGGACAAAGGGCTTTGAATTTTTCGGCATATTATGATTATGGGATATCCAGTAAATTATATTTAGTCTTCTATCCCAGCAGCAATTATTGTAGTCATGTTCCCTTCTCACAGAGCACCAAATAGTTTAGATGCTTCTAGTGTCTTGTACTTCCTAGTTTGTATATGTAGGTGCAGAATTAAATTTCTTTGTAGATACAAGAAGGAAAGAAAGGCCACAAAAGTGTGAAAGCTTCTGTTACAGTAACTGAACAGGTAACTTTGACACATGTATCTATCTATTTGTGTGTGATAGTGTGAACTGAAAACGGTATTTACGTCCAGTCTAGTCTTCTATCCCAGCAGCAATTATAGTAGTCATGTTCCCTTCTCACAGAGCACCAAATAGTTTAGATGCTTCTTGTGTCCTGTACAGCACTTCCTAGTTTGCATATGTAGGTAATGAATTAAATTTCTTTGTAGATACAAGAAGGAAAGAAAAGTGTGAAAGCTTCTGTTATAGTAACTGAACAGGTAACTTTGACACATGTATCTAGCTATTTGTGTGTGATAGTGTGAACTGAAAACGGTATTTACGTACACTGCATGCATATCGTAAACCATTTATATACTTTGTAGCATGTTTGATGTATACTAGCTATAGCTTGTTGATTACTTTATGTATATATGTCCTATAGGCTCTATTGGAGCTGGCTTCATTTATGTTGGATCCTTGTGCAAGGAAGAAGGATCGTCAGAAGCTTCTGAGAAATTTGAAGGTACAGGATTTGTGTGTATAAGTACATTGGAACATTCCAAGCTTGGGTTGTAAGATAGTGTGTTGGTATAATCTTGCATAGCAAGACCTAATCTCATAATGTTCTTATTGGCACAACAAAGGTTCCAGGATATTTCACACACACACTTCATGTCACTCTCCAGGCTCTTTTCCAGAATTTGAAGGGGTTTGGGTCTTGACTATACCAGACTAGATGGTTCCTCTAGAAACCCAAATTGAGGAAAGAAAATGGTCTGACGAGAATCTATGTCAATTAAATAGCACCTCAGTGGGAAACTGAACTGATGGTATCAAATTTGTAGATGATCACAACAAAATGGGTTATAGTATGTATGAAACTGAAAGTCTGAAACATTTAACACTTTATATCTGATAAAATTCCTCTCGGTTGATAATTAACATCCTACTGAGGATTCCCTCGGGGTGAATTGTAAGTGCACAAATTACTGTGCCAGGCATTTCAAATAATTGTTACTGCTTCTTTGGTTTTGACAAGGCATGTAATTAGTACCTGACTATATAGCATACTTGTTCACCTAGCTGATCCAACATCAGAAAAAGTCTTAATATCTGAGTGAAGATGCTAATTAATCTAGAAAGCCACTTCCTTCCCCTATGTACCTTGGAAGCCTAATGGAACTGTCCTAGCCAGACTATGGGATGATATGTGGGCTGTTTGTATCCAGAATGTACAAAATACATGCTACAATGAATATGCTACAAAACCTTTCATCCCTGAAATCAGGTTCTGGAGCTACTGGTACAGATTTTGAAGCTGTTTGATCCACAGTCCAGTGACTCCAAACTTAAAAGACAGGTCTGTATAGCAGCCTACAGAGTGATTGAAGTGTTCTTGCAGGGGAACAGCAGGAAGAATGAACTTTATCTCTCACGGTTCATCCCCTATTTTCAGAAACAAGTACATAATTCTCGTATAATTCTGTGTTTATATACGTATGTACTACTTATGGACAATGGTTCACCAAGGGCCGAGGGAAGTATTATCTGAATGATCTGGATATGTACATGTGAACACAAACCAAAATGTTCTTAGTCCTACTCCAAGACCACACTTCATTAATATTGGTTTGTGCTAAGTCGATTGTCTTCAGGATGTTTGACTGAACAAGCCTTTATAGTATACACTATAGAGCCATCTAATTATTATGGAGTGACTGAAATTACAATACATATTTTATACATCTCATGTAGCATGATGTGTTTACTTGTAAAGCACACAGCGATTTGGTATTAATATCTATACCTTTGTACCTTTAGATAGGAGTGGGGCTGAATGCTGAAAGTATGTTGATTGAGCTCATACGTGACAATATGTGAGTAGCCTGGATGTTTTGTGTATGTAAAATACACATAAGTGAGTAACCTGGATGTTAAAGGCTGCATGCATTGAGAAAATCATAAATTCATACCTACTATTCTGTACAATGTCATATGTCTGTACTGTTTTCCAACTAGTCTAATTGTGTCTTTGTACAATGAAAAAGAGATCGGAAGATTGATAAATTTGCTTCAGAATCTGAAAAGTGGTGAAGAGAAAGTGAGTATTCACAGTGATTATTGTACCTACCTCCACCTTCAACCTTCAGTGACTGCTCATTTTGTGTCATGATCCTGACATTTGTCTATCTCTCGTGTAACTCAGGACTCGCGATTTCTGGACTTTCTTGGTGTTCTGTGTGTTTGTGAAGGAAAAGCTTGTGTACCTACTCAAGGTACACTTGTATGAATATATATGAATACATGGATACACTATGTTTAAAATGTGTTGGTTTTAACTCGTTGTAATCACATTTCCTCTCTTTGCCACTTTGTCAATTTGTGCACAGAATTTGTGATGAAGGAGTTATTGATTGAACATGGTCAGGTACGTATGTATGTAGATACTAAATATTGCTTCTATGTACATATTGGCCATTGCCTAATGTTAACATTTAGTCTTTAGTCATTAGTGGGAGCATGCATGTTTTAGGTACTCATTTGTGCATTTGTGTTGTCATCTACCGATATTGCACTACTGATCAATTGCACAGGAGCTGTTCTGGCCAACTAAAGTTGCTGGAAGCGAAGCCCCTCCTGACTATCAAGATAGAGTTGTTTACCAAGATGCCAAAAGTGGAGAATGGAAACTTCTTGCAGGAATAGCTCCCAAGGTATGCAATCAAGAATAATCCCAACCATGTGTATGTGCACTGTATGACGTTGTTGACACAGGATTGTGTTTCCAACATAGATATTATTATTTATTACTAAGTATAGTCTTTGACAGCCAACTATTAATCAGTATCTACATTATGCACACATTATAATATTATGTGCACATGTGTATTCTGTCAACTATGTAGACTACTGCTGTATGATATTTTTGTACTAATTAGTTGCCATGGACATTAATTATAACTAAATAACTTCCATCGTTTGTCAATGACTGCAATGCTATCATTTTATGCCTTTCTGAAGACACTGACAAACTGTTACGGGGCTCATAAGATGTTTTAGGAAAGAGATTAAACTTCAGAATGTATACTGCATGGCAATTGTGTTAATTATTCAAGATGATGCCCCCTTTCAAGTTAGATATCTTTTCTCCTCCCTATTTTACATGGTCGCCATATCTACAAAGATTTATTAGCGTTGTGTGAATAGTGTCTTATTGAGGACATGAATAAAACAATAAAAAAGATGATTTTGCAAACACTGTAGTTTTTCACCTGTAAGATTCTATTATTATTCATTGGCACATACTGATGATGTCACAGTGATGAAATTTAAAAACTTTGGACAATTTTTTCAATTGATTTACAACCTTGTTACAACATAGAAATTGAAACGAAACATGGTAACCGTTGTAGCCTACGTGGTTATAATATATGTTGTTCTGACACAGTAACAACAAAAATGACTCTTTACACTTCCAGTTCCTATGTTGAAAAGTCTATTGCTTATTTCAGGATAATACAAGGTTTTAATTTTCGTACGGGAAGTTGTACAATGACTGATTGCATGAAGTTGTTAATGCATTAAATTATCAATATCTAAAGCTCAGACTTGTTATGTTCTATATGTGTGGTTTGTTCACCATCAAATAGACTGCGACAAAGAAAAAGCTGTCATTCACATCACCATGGCATTGGGTCGAGTCCCAACTGGATCTTTTTGGAAAGCTTGCTAAGGTATGTACAGTGTCAGTGTGGAAAGATGTGATGAAAGGAAGACATACTTGACACAAGTTTATATAACGTGCTTCTGTGTGACGTCATAATAATACATCAACAGTATATACTTGATTGAAATGGAACTTCTGTTCTTCCATTGACAGGGGAATAATACAAAAGTTATCAATGCTATTACAAAGGTTTAAATATATTGGATGCTAGCAAATCTCAGTGTTAATTACTGTCGTAATATTGTTTAGGAATTAGAGTACATCACATTCGAAGAAGCTCTAGCTGGGGCCAGGGACCCTGAACTTCATCCATCTATAAGGATCAAATATGTCAACCTTATTGTTGGTTAGTTCCTCCTATGTATTATAAACTTAACCTAGGTAATAGTTGTACCACCTTTCAGCAGGGTACATGGGAATTTGATAGTCCACGAGGGCGGAGCCCGAGGGGTCTATCTAATCTGTCAATTTTCCCATGTACCCTGCTGAAAGGTGGTACAACTAACTTGTATCCCAGCAACTGTAAGAATAGGCTCGAGTTTGTTTACGCGTTGGTATCGATATCGCTTGAACGGATCGGAGAAGACCAATGTCGTGCGAGTATATTTCAAACGAGTGTGTAGATTGGCGGCTATATACGTTAGAGAAGCATGAAGAGGAGTTTCAGAAGTACTTGACGAAATTTTAGAAGAAAACGAGCGACCACAGACCTCTGCTGTTCTACCTACGGCCTGATGTCAGCATCTGAGCGAAGCTAACGGAAGAAGGCGCTTGTTTTCTAGAAGAATCGGAGAAGAAAAAGAGCCAATTTGCCGACCTGCCATCAAAAGAGAACTTCGCAGTTTTGAAGAAGTCGTTCGTACCAAAAAAAGCACGGCGAAGAATAAAGAAATGGACAGTGAAGAATTTTAGCGAGTGTATTGCTGCGTACTTTGCTCTGCCGTACTGTGTTGCGTTGCCATGACAATAATGAAGTGTTAATTAATTAATGCGCTGTTTTAGGAAGCCTGTGAATAGGTGTCTACAGAGTCTGATAGACCCCTATTCACAGGATATAGACACACAGCGGCGCCTTTGATCTCGCCTCGCACTGGGATACAAGTATGTAATACTATGTACAATATACTGTAATATGTATGCATGTAACCATACTATGTGTGTAAGGTTAGAATAATATGTATATGAAGCTAGTATATTTACAGCCCATATATGATATATTTATATATTTCACTCATGTATGTATGTCTGCATGGATTTCTTGTTTATTGTCATGTCTTGATTGCAGTTTTGTTTGTTGATGTTGGGAACAACCGGTCCGTATTGGAAACATTGCCAAACACCTTTGTGAGTCCCTCCTGAATTCCTTCAGACATGTCCACCAACAGTCTATACATGCAGTGACACGACAGTGTAGGTTAGTACATGCGGTCCAACTTGCTTAGTACACACCTGGAATGTCAAACTAAATTTGTACTTTTTAGCATGTGTATGTGTTTAGCATCCAAATTGAGTAGTATTTGCCAGGATACTGCACCAAACGGATACTGACAAGCAGGCTACATATGTATATATATATATATATATATATAGGTATGCACATGCATATACATAATATGTCTAGATCTTGGCTACAGTACATTATACATAGACTTTTGTATAAGTCATTCATTTATAATATTATGTACATGAATTCATACAGTGTATATTTATCATGTTCAATGAAATCTTGCATCTAATGTGAATTATTCCAGTTGTATCTACCATGAGATAGTACATACAGTCACAACCTCTTTCTTTATAATTTGTTAACATTAATTGTATATAGTGAACAGCATGCACGAAAAAATGCAGTTCCTACTCTATTTTGTTGCCATTTGTTGTATATGGTATATTATGGTGCATGTGTGTTAAAAATGCAATTCAACTCCAGATTTGTGTCATGGTTTAAAAACTACACACTGCATGCAGGTATATTCTGAGATCGTAGAGAACCCTTTTGCCAATCACAAGGCTGATGCTACACTGGCCTTAACTGGGGAAGTGAACCCTCACTTTGTCCGCCTGAGAGACTGGATACTGGATGTAGCCAAAGAAAAAGTAAAGCTTATCTGTTCAGAAGATATGAGGGAAGACAATCTTCTTTTAGCACAGGTGGGATTCCATATAACCAAACAGCTAATTGGACATTAGTATCTACATCAAGTCACAATTGTGCTTACATGGTTAATGTTCATTCCATAGATTCTTGGTGTTTGTGAGCTGCTGGTCAAATTTGGTTACTATAACAGTTGTAAAGACATTAAGAACGTAATTGAACCTTTGAAGTCCATGTTGGATGGAACCACAGACACAAATCCTCCTAGTTAGTGTACATCCCATATTTATATATGAATGTATAATTTTAGTAAATATTGCAGCTACTATTCATGTGATGACATACTGCATTCCCTCTCAGGAATTAGTCCAGAGGACTTCAGAGCCAAGAGAAGGTTCAAGAAAACTTCAGGCAACAGAGCAGTATTTGCTGTGAAAGTGAAGTTAGTCTCCAGTATGAAGGAATGTTACAATATTTCTTTCCTTCTTTGTTTTTGTGTGTACTACAGCATATTAATATAATAATACATACATACGTACATATATAATATTTTGTGCAGGATTATGAGGATATTTGATTTCTTCTTTAATTATCGTGTGTACTTGAGGCTACAGGTGAGGTTTTATGGTTAACAGCAAGTGATGAGTTTCATACCATGCCTTCTCATACAAACGTGTACTACATGCACACACATGCCCATACACTTTACACTGATTTGTAAAGGTAATCTGTATGCTCTGCATTCTTTTGCCAGAGGTTCATGTTCAGTTATCGCTGTCTAAATGATGATACTGTTCCATCTTCAGTGCCTAAAAGGCATGGGAGAGTACAACGTGATCCTTCACAAGCTGTTTATGTTAACATTGAAGCTTCTGAAACGGATGATGTGTTTGAGACCGAACCATGCTTGCATGCTACATGTGATACTGCGTGGAAAGACTCAAAGGTGTGTTGTGTTTGTACATTGGTAGCAATCATGTTGTACAGTGTGTAGTGGAGTATTATGTATGCAGTGGAGTATGATGTACGTACTAGAGTTTATAATATGTATACAATGTACACAGTGAGGTATTGTGTAAGCAGGGTGTAGAGTGTTACGTGTATATATAATATACATATTATTAATTTTATATATGTAGTGAAGTAAGGTGTGTATGGTGTATATCCTGCTGCTGAATATCATAGTGTATGATATAGTGGGAGAGCTATGCAGGACTACAAATTGCATGTATGCATTTAGTAGCAGCCCAAAGAAGATTCTTTTCTAGTAATTCAGATGTACTTCATTTGCAAGTATTATTTTCTAAAGTACTCACTCTATACCTTCTATTCTGTGATTTCTGTGTAATATATTATTATTATTCAACATATATTTAGGTATCTCAACCTCCCCCAAAAGAATTGAAAGAGCTACTAACAATGAAAGGAAAAGGATCACTGTAAGTAAAACTCTTGGCAATGTGTGTGAATTGCAGTATTATAGGGCCAGAATTGCTTTAGAAGTGAATCGATTCATCCACAAATAAGGATTATGGAGAGTGTGATGTAGAGACTTAGACTTCGATTCATAATTGTTAGACACTCTGTAATAGCTTGAAGGTTATGGTACATAAAACACATTATATATGTGCATGACATAAATACTAATGAGGTATTTGCATTACGGAATTCAAATTCTCTCTTCTTGAGCACAAGTGAATACATTCCCTTTTATATAGTTAATCACACCAAATTTGTACGTATTGTATAATATATATATATTGTGTATGTAAAGGTACATAGATACAATGGACCAGGTGTATATACAGTAGGTTTGCATCACTCTATCCTGTGTGAAGTATTCTCAACACGTAGCCAACTTACTCAACCACTCTGAAATATGTTTCTACAAAGAAAGAAAATGAATTTCTATCCGTATAGTATGTGGTAGACAATTTGTCTCAATGTTTATATAGTTCACTGAACTTTTCAGTAATTCTTTCAATGATACCGTGATGGATTATGAAAATGAACCTGTTAAGAATATAACAATTGTAATTTACTCCTTTAACTGAGCTGTAGCTTATGTATCAATTTGGTCGAAAAACTTAATGTGCATCTTGATCCCATACATAATTAAAGTAAAGCTACAACAGTGAGGAGACATTTGCTGGAGATATTTAGTGAGACCGCTTTCTTTGAAGATGAGGAACTGAACCCAAGGGAGCAGGCTTTGGTCAAAGTGTTGCTGGTGAGTAGTTTTCTCATAATGGAAAAAAAGCTAGAAGTATCAGTAGCAGTTAGATTGTTGACCTAGCTGTTTGTAGTACATTAGTGGATTATTTTAAATATACAATCTTCGTTGTACGTGAATGTGTATCAAACATGACAGCAACTGGGACTAACGGCAGTCAGCGAGAACAGCAAAATAGCTGCTTTCGACCCATGGAGGACACTCTCAAGTAGCTTATTAATGATCGCTGAGAGTTCGGTGATGTTCCGTTCCATAGCTTTTGATTGAAACGTGGACAAACAAGCAAAAGAATGGAATAGTATATCAGATAGGCATACTTCTGGATATACATGTACCACATAACATTGCTACTTAACTCTATATCACTGCATGCAAATCAGCAAACTAACTCTGACACATGCTCACCTTTTACATGTTGACATGAATTACCAACCTATGTTTCTTCATTTTGTATAGGATCTGTCCAAGTATGATGACAATGACATGGTTGTATGGTCCATTCGGTTGCTCAACAGATACTTCTCATCAGCAACAGACATCTTTGAACGAGCGATAGATGCTCAGGTACCATGCATCAGTGTTATTCCAAGTCTTGACTGTAGAACAATGTCACATTCAATAATAGAGTCATTTGTAAACTAAATCAGTACATTGTAGATTTGAAGAAGTTAGCACATTGCATTCACAACCACCTAACACCACCGAGACTGGGTGCCTAGCATAGTAACCTACCTAAAGGCTCCCCAGTTAACATAACCCTAGCATCTGATTTGCAGTGTGCAATGACCTGACTCCTGTAAAGGTGAAATCCCTGTGCATGTGGAACAAGTCCCCTCATGCACTTCATGGCTTCCATTAATTTTTTAATTAATTAATTAATTAATTAATTTCACCACTTTTTACTCTCTGAAAACTTCCTATATGGAAACAAACATTCACTTCCTGAATGGTATGGTATGGTATGGTATCATTATTATACTGGAGAGGCCACTAGCCCAGTGGGCTACTACTAAGGCTCCCAGTTGAAATAGAATGAAGTTATAAAAATTACATGCCAGAGATTTTATACTTTTTATACTCTGAAAACTAGCTATAATATGGAAACAAACATTCACTTCCTGAATAACCTTTAATATCATACAATAAATCTACTAGAGTATGTTGTCACTTCTAGTCTGGGAGAATGCCGGAAGTCTTGAGTAGGAACTTCTTTTATTTAACCCTGAACCTAGATATTTTAGTTAACCCAAAATACAAGACCATTACTGTGCAAAGCTTCAAATACATTTCACAGTTTGTCACTGAATGACCTCTTCCTAAATGAGCTGAATAAATATGGGGATTCTTGGGATGGCACATACAGCAAGGACTAATAATTATTGTTAGTTATCAAAATACGTATTTCGGTTTGGGAATACGGAAATGCTGCCCTTTTGCTGCCTTCAAGCCTCTAGCCACCTTATGTATGCCTTTGTGAAGCAATATCCAGTTCAATCACATGAAACTACATTTCACCTTACTACATGGCTGGACAAACACCTGGCTTAGTAACTAAACTCTGCATGGTATAGTTGAATATTTTATCCACTAAAAGTATAGTTGCTTACAGATTGTACCTATAAACATACTATTTACATGCTTGTATACCTCCTGTCAACAGCTACTATTGACAAAGGAATCCACCAATGTTAAGAAGGTGGTTGTTGAAAAAGTGAACGAAGCTAGGAAAAACATCCAACATGAGCTTGACTCACAGAGTATTGAGGTACTGAAAGGTGGATTCAAGCAACTAAGAAGGTATGTGATGAAATTGAAGAATAATAATTGAATAATTAATTAATACTAGTCTGTGTATTTCCATTTTCCATTTGTAGACTGTGCTTCATGAATGAGGAATTGAGCCGGCCACATCCTCAGAACCAAAGGATTTTACTCAACCATGGTGAGTCTACTGTAGGTGTGAGTATCATGACAAGTCTGCATTTACCCTTGTGTGTTCCACTTGGTGTACTGTAGGAATATTGCCGGAAGTGTTGAACTTAATATTGCATTGCTGTAAAGACTACAAGTTTGACAACACACCAGACCCAATGAATGAGATTGAAAGCTTGTTTCAAGAAGTTCTGAGTTTTTTAACTGCATTTGCGAGGTTCTCCAAATTGATGCTATTATTTATGCATAAATATAAGTCAGTTATCAACTGATTTCTATGTCTCTGTTTAGAGGACATCGTGTTGTTCAGGAACAGTTGTTTGCAAGATTGGACTCCCTTCTTGTTGTCCCGTTTGCTGTTGCTGATCTAGCCTCTGTAGTGAGAGAGGTCAGTGCATGTGCCAAGTTGTGGTGTGTACCTTGTGTGGGTGTGCGGTGCATTCCCTGTGTGGGCATGTGGTGTGCACCATGTAGGTATGTGGAGTGTTAACTGTGTGGGTGTGTGGAGTACTTTCAGTGGGTATATAGGTGGAGTATTTGCCAATGGATACATACATAGTCTGTGTTTTGTATAATAATTGTAAAATTATCTATAATATTATGTAGTGTATTGGTTATATGTACTGTAGAAGGCAATGTCCAATATGTGGAAAATTTCGATATAATGCAAGCACATATGCATATATATGTGTATATTATAATTATGTTTGTGTGTGTGTGTGTATGTGTGTGTGTGTGTGTGTGTGCGTGTGTGTGTGTGCGTGTGTGTGTGTGTGCGTGCGTGCGTGCGTGCGTGCGTGCATGCCAGCGTGCGTGTGTGTGTGCACATGTGTGTGTGTGTGTGTGTGTATTCAAGTGTGGTGTTCAGTGTATTTTTATGTATAATATGCCCAATTTAATATGTACAGTTTATTTTGTCACCGGTCCCACACTAAATGGGATATGTACTGTACTGTGTGTTCACAATCTTGCACTCACTATACATATGACATGCATGTGTGCATAAATGGGGTATTGAGTGAATCTTCTTCAAGTAATGTATCAATATATAGTGTACATTTTGCCTTATCATCTACACCAATGTATATTGTTTCATATACAGTAATGTACGGATTTGCCATCATTCACATCACATCTCTGATATATACCTTATATGCATTGTTGCCTATTGCATGGTAACAATGTTTCACTTTACTATGTTCCCTTCCCTTTAAGGTGTTCACTAACTACCATGAACTGTGTGTGAAGGCCAAAGAATCCCATGTGGAGCAGATATTCAGACTTGTTGTGACTACAAAAGATCCCAACGGACAAGCAGAACTCTTGCAAGCACTGAAGGCAATGACAATCACTAGAGTAAGTACCATAAGGTTTGCTGAGAGCTGCAATTAATCAGTTCTAGATTAAATGTATGTCGAGTATTTTACTGTACATCCTAGAATGAACATGCACAAGTGTTTTTGATAATGTACAATGATTGCCTATTGTGGATATGTTTATATGTACAGTATGAAGAGTGGAAGGTGATATATTGAGCCATGTAGTGTGATAGGCATGTTTTGTGAAGTTAAATTGTTATTCTGATCTGCTTAGGTGGATGACATTGATCTTCCAGTCAAGAGGAATCAAAAGTTTGTTATGAAGTACTTCAGTAGAAACAAGGAGTTCTTTGAACACATTTTAGGAGATGAAGGAAATGAGGAGACTACAAGGTCAGATTATTGATACACACCATATGAAGTAGTATAAATATGAATGTTAGGTAGTGGTTTAGACATTAGGCATGAGGGCAGTAAGATCAGTGACCTAACACAGTAAGAAATACTTATGTATTCCCATCATAAGTGAGGGTGCTGGGTGTTCAGGGGACCTGTAGCCATATAGTGGAAACATGTCACAATTTCATAGACATGTATGAGCTCAACCTGGACTAGAAGTTTTTTGGCATTTTTTCTTTCCCTGCCACCAACTAGAGGACAACTGCCAAATAGCTCATTTCAACTAATTCGTTTGATTTGCATTGACATTTGTGTGACTTTGCGTCTATTTGTCTATCATGTTTAATCAGTGGGCATCCTGAAAACAAGTGGTTCCCCATTTAAAATAAAATAATTATTACTACTATTATTATTATGATTATTTTCACTTGACAAACTCTTTTGACTAATTAGAATGGATCTCCTTTTGTCTGGCGAGAAGACTGATCCTAGATTGATTTTGCTACTAAATGTTGTGGATCTTTTAGCTGTGTGTTGCCAAGGAAGAAATATCTTTGTCCAGTCCATCTGCCAGACTGTAATGTCTGACCACGAACTTTTGAAGGTAATAACAGAGCAATATTGGTTACTTGAATAATATTAGTGATAACAGATTTTCAATCTTGGTTGGCTGAAAAGTTCAGATAACAGAAGTCTTGGTCATATGAATTATATAATAGAATTTTACTTTGCTCATGGACACTACAGTATGTATCATTGCATTCATAAATATATATGAATAAATCTCTGATTGTGGGAATTACTTGCTTTGGCTTCCTTTAAGTTACAAAATACAGTATTTTGGACACTCATCTTTCACAACATTTCCTGTGGCTGGTTATTTTACCTGTACACCATTAGCAGTGCTGTACATATAATGTAGTCCTAGCTAGTCATGGTATGCATGTTGTCAAATTGTGCTGTATTTGTACTGAATATGTAAATGAAATCTCTAATATATGTTTCCTTTAGATTTTAACAAATGAAAGAATCGAAATTGCTCGTAAGAAGCCATTTTGCTTGTACCTGGTATGGGTTTACCTGGACAGTGATTCTCAGACCTCCAATCCAGGATATTCCAATGCACTGGAGATCAGGTACACCTACATACTGCATATCTGTGTTCCCAAGATTATTGTTCCATGTGGCATGTCTAATTTATTGCATACATATATTGGTACTTGAGTATACATTTACAAGTATATATACAGTTGATTTTAATGTGGTACACATCTTACTAATCCTGTCTGGTTCACTACGCATGCAATGAATCAGATGGAGTAGTATGTTGACATTTGAAATGTATGCACATGTACTACTACCGTTGCAATATGCATGACATTGTGTATATTCATAATAATATATCATAATAGACATTTCATTACATACACAAATCTCACAGTAGTGTATATTCTAAAAATCCTTTCTACTATAATATGCTGATTCACCACACTTACATAGTGATAAAGTAATGGTTGAATTCATGAGGCTGAGCTGTCAGCACATGATTGATGTGAGAGAGATGCTCAGTAAATTGCCTTCAGATCAGCCACCCCAACCTGCTGTTGTCAAGTACCTCAGATACTCACTCTTGGGTGACCAGTCTGAGTGAGTTGAGTCCATAAAGTTTATCAATGTAATTAATGTTAAATTTTAATAACATTGGTAATGATCATTATGATGAACTTTGTGACTGTGTTTTTAGTTTAGCTTCATGCCCAATGTAAATTAAATGTTATCCATTTGATGTTCAGATTTTCCAGCATTCTACATACACACATACTGTACATTAGCGGTTCCCTTTAATTTCATTTTGTTCTGTTATTGTTTATTTATTCATTATTCATTATTTATTATTTATTATTTATTTATTTATCACTTTTTCTTTCTTTTGTGGGAACCCTTGTAGTATGGCTAACAGCTTCCCACTTTAAATAATGATACCTGATACCTGATTGTTAATACATTGTTGGTAATCCACCATAAAGAGTCAATTGATGGTTATTTCATAGGTGTTCTCATAGGCACACATTCATGTATACAGTAGTTCACAGATTTCTAGTAACTAGTGTATACATTTGCTATATCTGTGTCTCTTGTATTTCCTATTCTGTGTGTAGTGTGGAAGACACCACTATCAGAGGAATAGACCTGCAACCAGGATCCCTCGTGTACCTCCTTGATAGCCTCCTCCCTTTCTTCAGAGTAAGTACAGTCTAATCTGTTTAGTCCTCATTCTGGTTAAGGATATACTGTATATACTCCATCCCACCCCCCAATATCAGGGTTTCATTAAAGGATGGTAAGGTGACCCTCACCTCCCTTACACATTTCTTTGATCAGTAGCTAACATTTTTATCGAGAATAAGGTCTTTTTCCCATTTCAAAATTTCAATTTGCCCTTCCCCCTCGTATCTTTTGGTACATGAGGCCAGAACATTTCCACATACCTTGCTCCTTCACAATTCTTCACTTAGATTAAATTCCTAAATCAATTTCTAAATAATATTTTTATCATATCTAATGTGCTATGATCTATTGTTGTACATCATCCATGTATAATATACGTATGATATTGTGTATTTATACGTACTTACAGTGTATATATTAACTTACGTATGTGTATATACTGTATAATATGTGTGTCTATTCTCACACACAGCTGAGTGCATTATATTATAGTACTACTCAATATAAGATAATTTTGTTCATAACATCATTTGTTTCATCAGCTCTATTACTGGGAGTGGATGAGTTTGTCCAGTGAAGTGGTAGACCTGCTGGAACTGATCAGACATATGGCTCGATGTCTTCTGGTACGTCAGACACAGGAGGTCCTGTAGTATCCTTACGAGTAATCATGATCACATGGCATGAATACTGGATGGGGTTATGTATGTGAATGTCATATGAATTGATTTCTAGGATTTTCATTTAATTCACTTAATATTTAAATTTATTTGTATTTGTAATGACTTTATACCATACATTGTCCTGTTTCACCTTTGCATATAATACATGTACTGTGCATACAATGCAGTCCTTATTGCATTGCATGTACATGACATTGTGTACATTGTTTTTATACTTTAATTTTGTAAATCGGATTTACATTAATTTTGTAAATCAGAGGCAGAATAAACTATTCAGGGTTTTTATTAGGATTGGATGTGAGAGTATTCACTCAGTCAGAGTTTTAAGCTATTAGTTTATCCATGGACTAATCTCTTCAACATTAAATTTTGTGTAAGTGATCTTCAAACAATGAATGACTGAACCTCAAATTGTTACAGGAATCTGTGCCAGTGCTCTTGCCGTATCTTAAGGACAAGAAGGAGATTCTCTTGTTGAGAGAGGTTGTGTTGACCGTCACCAGCTCACCCGAAGTTGACCATTACTTAAACATTTCTGGACAGGTATAGTTTATAATAATTACTGTACCTCTTCTTTCAAATATACCATTACATGTGCACCTCTGAAGTTACTGTAGTGTTTAATTCAATGACACACGTACATCAAATTTCATATGTGCATATTATATTGATGATGGCATACTATTATGTCAAAGAGTGCTTAGCATCAAGTAGATTCACATGGTTTCTGTGCTGCTTATAATACTATTTGCAGCTTAGGGAGTTTGTGGACAACTTTATTGAAGAAGCTGTTGTTGCCAAAAGTGGTCCTGTGAAGGTGAATTCACGTGCTCAAGTGTACGTGCACACACTTTACGTGGCACACACAGTCAATACAGATTCATATACTACACATTAATTTTTATATGGATAAGGTTGTGTTTTGGTACCACTAGCAAATTGTGTGAACAGTAGACTAAGTGTATAAAGAGGATAGAATTAACTTCTGTATGCATGTACATATTACGTATATCACATTGTGCTTACATGTACTGAGCTTTCATACGTACCTAAGTGTAATGTTCCAGTTCTTTCAATTCAATTGACATAAATGCATTTAAATGCCCTTAGTGTATTTGAGACATGTAACATATTTAGCATAATTTATATTTTACTACTGTAATGGTTATTACCTACATTATCATCAATGAAATATTTGATCTCTAATGTGGAAAATATATCTGTGTTAGTATGACACACACATATTATGTATATATTGATCCATAATTATATATGCCTGTGAGGATAGTGCTGACACACACATACTGTATATATACTGTATATATTACAGAATCTTCTGCCTTTTATCACTTTTCCCCACTTGTACTTGTCCCTTTTCACTGCAGCAATTTGAAGCCACATACACTGAAGAGCTGAGACTCAATGTTGCCTTCAATAACTATGTTCAGGCATTTGAACAGGCTTACAACGGACCAAACACTATCCAACATCAAGTTGGAGTGTCAAATTTGGCCACCAGAAGTAACTGTAAGTTGTTTATCCACCTAATATGATACAATTTGACATGAGTGTTAATATCAACTCTTTTAAGAGTGCATGATAAAATATAGCAAAACTGCAGCTATTGATATTTTCTATAATATATTTGACACCATTTTATTGATCCTGATTGATGTTACATGTTAATGTCAATCTTCCTTTAGCATACAGTGATTTTGAAGACAAAGAAATGAAAGTAAAGGGTCCACTATACCTTCCACTTGGACAACCTTTCCAAAACTTTGTGTCTTGTTTTGTGAGGTGAGTACTGATAGTAATTATACGTTGTGTATGTATTGGCACATGGGTGTATTGTTGCATATGAAAATGGATGATATGAAGGGATCCAATTCCCAGGAAATAATCCAACCATCTGTGTACATGATCTATAGTGTATATGTAACCAAGCCAGCATATTCAAGTATTATCTATTATGTTACATATGGTGTATGGTTATCAATACTATTATAAGGGGTGTGCAATTTTATGTAATTTTCAAAATTGCATGTATGTAATAATTCATGATTTTGCATGTTGACAGATACACCATATGTATGTACTATGCTCACATTTTGAAGTACAGTATTTAGTTAATTTTGCATTATTTTTTGCTTCAGTCGAGAAGATAATCAAAAGCCAAAAGTATTTCCAGAGACAGAGCATCTCATTCGTCAAATACAGTGAGTTCTATTCTATTTCATGAATTTGTTTATGTGTGAGCATTCATATTATAATGAATGGAGTTGTTTCAAGTGTTCTATCACTTAACTATTTTGTTTGTAGCATTTCATTTCACAATCTGGAAGACTTGACAGAAGTTGAACAAACCCGACAAGACAGTTTGGTCATCAAGTGTCTTCAGGTGAGCCATTTTTATATATCCTTCGTGTAAACTTATTGTGTACATAATATTTTTCATCGTTATACATAACTGCATGTGTACTACATAATACAAGATTTGTCACTTATTACTTCATGTGATAAATGACAGACACCACAGTGCCATGGTTTACTGTGTATCACAAATTTCCATGATTGAATGGTATTATTTCGTGAATCACCACCAGACAGTGCATGAGGACACTTTTCCCAAATGAATTTCACAACTGAAGTCAGAGTTATTTCATTGAATCGAGTACTGCTTCAATATTTCAATCATTTTATTTTCCTACAACTGCTTCATGCACTCAAACAGCTTTCATCAATATCCGTTTATTGTGTGCCATTTTCCAAATGTACCTCACACAAATAAATAATGTCCACTTACATCATATTCATGAATGGGCTCCACTTGGAATGTTTAAATTATTGTTTGTCGAATTTTTGCAATAATACATATTTTGACTAGTATTGTCATGATTGCTGCTTTCAATGGCTTTTAATGTGCACCTGTCAACATCTGTGATTGGGTGTTAATTGATATCAATGAATTAACCTGGCATTTGTCTCCTCTCTCAACACTTATATCACAGGGTGCTTTACTTAACAATTTATTCCAATCAAAATAACATTGTGGTTAATTGGATTGTGTAAAATTTTATTTGTAAAATTTTCAAACGGGAAATCCAGGAAAAGCACATTGTAGCATTCATATCCCACTTTTGGTGTGTACTGTGTAGATATACTAAATGTTGAAAAAAGGTTTGGCTAAAAGCAGAAATGCACCCCTACACACATACTAATGGTAGTTAGTAGTCTTGTGTGTCAGAATACCCATGCACTGGGATAATAAAGTGGATGTATTCAGTACTCTTTGCCTTGTGAACTTTCACTGTTTGTATGTACATAATATTATAGTTAATTTATGCATACCTCTAGGTTCTCAGAGCAATTATCCACAATGAGATTGTAAGGGTGGATGCAGAGTTGAAAGATGAACATCCAAATAAATATGCAAGGTGGGTATCACTCATATTACAAGATATAACTTTGTTTTGAATGCATTTTATGGGACATTATGTGTGCATTGTTGCATTGTGTGATTTCACTACAGGATGACTGCCAATGTGGTCCGTGTGCAGAATGCTGTGCAGGAAGTTGGTGGCAACACTGTAGCTAAGGTAGATAATGCATATTATATATTATAACGATATAGTAATAAAAATATTATTATTGTATTTACTATTGTATTTATTCTATGTACTATGTATGTGTTATTACCAATTATGAACTACCAATAGTAATCTGTTATCCGTATGAAAGGACGATTCATACTAATATGATGATGTGCTGTACTCTAAAATAGAAACATGCAATTTGATGTTCCATGTTGATGGCACAGTGTGGGATGCATCTATGTTTATTGTCTATCCCATTTCACTTATTTAAACTCGACATGTGTTCCCATCAATTCGTTTCGATACATAATATCATTCATTGTTGGATGCAATTCTTTTGTTTATGTGTTTCATGATTATTGTTTGTTTTGCTCACATGTTCACACTTTCCCAAATCCAATTTGCAGATTGTTCCACTGCTGAATCACCCCAATGGTGACATTGCTGCAGAAGCCTTTGCCTTTCTGTCGGTTATACTTAGTGATGGAAACCAGAAAGTTCAAGTTAGCCTTTGTACTATATCTTAATAGAAGACTCAGATCTGACTCTTTAATTGATCAATATGCTTAATATACACCAAATGTATACAGGAAGGGTGTGAATATCTGTGTCACAGAAGAGAAGGTCGCTTTCTAACTGGAATTGCCCGAAGACTTGAATTGGCCATAGCCATTACTAAGGAAAAGTGAGTGCAACTCTTTACTTTGACATGTTCGGTTGTGTCCTTGTACTAAGTATATGCAGGGATATCTGTTTATAACATACCACCACCTAAGTGACAAAGTGAAGGTGGTCTCTGGGTTTAGCGACATAATATTACCTTTGTGTGTCTTGAGGTTCACTTTGCGTGCTTTGCTAAATTAATAAATATTTTGTAAATAGCACAATACAAGGTACTTCATCACTTGTGCAATACAACAGTACATGTAATCATGTACATATGTACGTGCATATGTCAACTCCTGTGTGAACACTTGTTATTTTTAAATGGTTATCTTGTTGCTAGCAATACGCTGCTGCAGCAGCTAACTGACAAGGAGAAAGAGAACACTGAATTGGTAAATGTGTATGTCTTTCTAATTTGTATTTCACTATGTAGTTTGTAGGGTTGCATGAGGTAGAAGGTATGACCCAGCAACATGCATGTTGTTTTGTCATTTTATCATGCATCATTAGATGAAGATGCTTAAAGGAGAATATTGTGAGCCTAAAGTAAGTGTGAATCGTTACAAGTATTTACCTAGTACCTAGAACTAAAGTAACTACTAGTGCCTATTTAACACTGACTATTATAGCATCAGTTTGAGATAGAGGAGGACAGCAGTGATAGTGATACAGACAGTGAGGATGATAGTGATGGTGTTGACAGCATAGAAAGTGTGACTGTCAAGGGGATAGAGATGAAGCAAATGGACAAGAAGAAAGTGCAAGTGACAGATAAGGATACAAAAGATGCATTGTTGCATTGCGACCCCACACATGTGACACTGGCACTGAAAGTTGTAGGACAAATGTGTAATGGACAGAACAGGATGCTACAAGTGATTTATTGAAATTATAATCATGAGTTACCAACTGTTTAGTCTTACTGTACTTATCTATGTATTCAGAACTTCTTTCGTGATCAGCCAGATAGCATAGTGAATGTCAACTTGGTGGGGAAGTTGACTACCTTCCTTCATCAACAGTACACTGTCATTAACAAACACAACATTGAACTCATTAATCAGGTCTTTGATACATTGGTGGAGCTGTGTGTGGTGAGTGTATACTAATGGCTGTTCAGTAGTACAGAGTTGGCCTCTATAGTTTATTGTCCATATTCAATAGCCACTATTTGTGCTTCAGTACACCCTTCATAATAATTATCACGTATATACGTACGTAGTTACTAGGACAATACATCTTACATTGTATGGGATCCAAGGGCACATGGCGTCTGACAGGCAAGACTATTATCAAATTTATAACTTTCAAAACCTGGTGATAACTGGCTTATCGGAAATAAATCTTGAACAAACAATTACAAGGAGATTGAATTTTTATACAATGTAGTAAAATATATCATTATAAACATAATTCTACAATTTTATTATTATTATTATTGGTGTATGATTATAATCGAGATTTGACTAAGATTTATGTGATCTCCAATATAGGGTAATTATTACAACCAAACTGTGCTGTTTGACTGTCAAATTGTTGATGCCTTTAATCGCATCCTGCAACTTCCAAGAAATATTGACTGCAAAATCATAGATGTGAGTCTTACAACTCCCACATCTCATCTCATTATATAGTGTACTGTGCCATATAATATAATATAATTATATACTATATACATGTATTGAACATGATTACATGCTTCAATAGGTGATGAAGTTGAAGGCTTATGCTATCCAGCTCCTTCAGACAGTGGTGGAAGAGACCCATCAGAACACATCCAAATTAGCTCTGGTATGTGTGTGTGTGTGTGTGTGTGTGCATGCATGCATACATGAATGCGAGTGAGTAGGTCAACTATAAAAATTGTTGTTGAAATCCTCATAGGATGTACTCAAGACACTGGATACTGAGGCCGTAATGGACTGCCTAGTATATTTCTATGAGCTTAGAAATAATCCAGAATTGGTATGTGTACAGATCTACATACATTACCACCTTTTCTTACAGTATAATAGCAATACCAACTGTTGATCTAGCCATTCTATTCTACTGTTGATCTAGCCATCCTCATATATTATGCACACATGCACATCCCTATTGTTTCTTTGCACAACTCTTTAAACTACAAAAGTAATAGTACTATGCTGTTTGTGCTTGCATGCATATGTAGATAGAAACTAGAAACGATGATGACTGTGAAAGAGCATTGCTCAGAACATACCATGTTTTGAAGGCTTTTGCATCATTTGAAGACATCTCTGAAGAAACAAAACGAAGAGTTGGTACGTAAAATACACTGAGCGTGGTCAATCTTCAGTACAATCTGTAATGCTTAGTATTTAGTACCTGCAGCTGCATGCATGTATAGAAAGTTTGTCTCTAGCTTCCTAGTAAAATATTGTGTCTGTATGCACTGAAGATTGAATTCCATGTGTTAAAATTATATCAAGTGTTTACTGTTGTTCTCGATCACGCAGCACCTCCTCAAGGAGATCAGAATAAGGAAGCATGGAAGTACTGTGAGGAACACTCCAGGTCCGTTGAAGTCCTATACAAGAACCTGGATGGAAAGGAAGTCCTGGCTAATGTCCACTTTTCATACAATCCAGCTGTTAGTATCCACCTCCCCATTACATACTGACCTATTGCCTGTGTGCTTGATCATAGCGTGTACCCAATGCTCTTCACATTGTATGTCATTCTCAGGATGAGCTTTCAGAGGAGTTGATAGAGAAGGTGAAATGGAATGTGAGCCGTGATTCAGCTGAAGATAAAGTGAGGGACTTTCTTCAGTGGACTGAAGCAGTGAAAACAGAAATACAACACAGAGTGAGTGACCACTGATATTGAAAGATGTCGATTATTGCTGTCCACTCTTATCCTATGTGCAATAGATTGTGCAGTGAAAGCAGTATTATTGTGCACTATTTACGCATACAAAATTTATCCAGTTTCCATGTAATTCATTCATCAGTGATATTAACAGTTATGATCCCACATCGGTTGAGGAAGGTGTATTTGAATAAAATTGGAGCTATTGTGTTATATATGTCATATCGTGCCATGAACATACAGAACATTGTACGTATAGTATTAAGAGATTCCAGTACATTCACTTACTTAATACATATACGACAGTAAATGAGCTAACCCACAATCCTGTTCATATGCTTGATGTATTGAAGCCAATTTATACATCTTATTCCGATTGTCTCCAGAATCAACTGAGAAGTCACTGGTACACAAATGTGTTCATCCTTCATCCGTGAGTGAATGCCATGTCTGAAAGTGTGTTATCGTCACTGTGTGTATGTACTGTACAGAACTCCATCTGGTTGACCCCTGCTAACTCTTTCCTTCTTTTCCACTCACCACACTTAATAGACGTGTGTGGCACTGGTCCTACATAGCACTCACTCTTCTCCTGAACATCCTTGTTCTTGTGTCTTGGAGAGATCCTTCTGAACTGACACTGGAAAATGCTGGGTGAGAGAGTGACACTTATGAGAGTGCTATGTCTATAGTTGTAATAATATAACCCAAGTATGAATACAATGTGTCACATATCATGCGAAAATGATATTCCACACACACCCTCATAAGTGGATTACATGTAACCGGCTTATTTTACATTAAGACCTTAATTACATATGCTCACAAATTTCCATCATTAAGTGTACTCCTAATCAACTGTGGATAATTTGCTAATACATTCAGCCTATACAATATACAATATATACAATAAACACATTCCTTTGATATCTGAATAATGAAATATATTAGGAAAATTTGGAAGAGTATGTACATATATGGTTTATGGCTAATTGTGACTTACAGCAAGCATTTGTGACATATATACACTGGTATAATATTATTTTGTTTGTACATATCTATAGGCAATTCACCCCCATAACGAGGCGAGTTACCAATTCTTCAATCACAAGTCCAACCGTCCCGCTGGTCTACTGGTGGTTTGGTAGTGTGCTGCTGTATGTGCTTGGTGGAATTCATGTGCTAATGACATTGAAGGTAATTTTGACATATTTTCTGGTAAGCTGGTACAACTTTAAAGTTCTTCCATCATTTCTGAGCGCCCGCAGGTGAGTATATGACATAAGCAGATCAGTTTCTGTTACATTGCTTATTATATTAACTATATTGTGATAGAGGAAAGGAGAGAGAAGAAAGCCACACAGATATACCTTCGTTTGGATGGAAAACTGGCTATTATATAGTGAGTTTTGTACCGCAGTATATTACAGTATATTAACTTAAATTTGTTGGTGTGATACTCTGCACTTAGTCTTAGACTTACATTTTGTGAAAATATAATATTATGATCACTTCAGTTTTTGCCACCAGTCAGCTATTATAATGGATTTTTAATGACACCATATTTACGAACTTGATGTAGGCAGTATACCCATGATCTTTCTGAAAACCTATTTCCTGTACAGTACAGTATATCTCTTTAATTCACTACACACACACACACACACGCATAAACATATATACACCACACACACACACACACACACACACACACACACACACACACACACACACAATGCATACACACAAATACACACACACACACACACACAAATACACGCACACACGCGCGTGCACACACACACACACACACACACACGTACACACACACACACACGTACACACACACTCCACACACACACCACTCACACTCGTACACACACACTACACCAACACACACACACACACACACACACACACACACACACACACACACATACACTCCACACACACACCACTCACACTCGTACACACACACTACACCAAACACACACACACACACACACACACACACACACACACACACACACACACACACACACACACACACACCCCACACACAGAGTGATAGAGGAAAGGAGAGAGAGGAAAGCTACACAGACATACCTTTGTTTGGATGGAAAACAGGCTATTATATAGTAAGTTTTGTACTGCAGTATATTAGCTTACATTTGTTGGTGTGAAACTCTGCACTTAGTCTTAGACTTACATTTGTGAAAATATAATATTATGATCACTGAGCAGTGACATATATCAGTTTTTGCCACCAGTCAGCTATTATAATGGGTTTTTAATGACACCATATTTACGAACTTGATGTAGGCAGTATGCCCATGATATTTCTGAAAACCTATTTCCTGTACAGTGCAGTATATCTCTTTAATTCACTACACACACACACACACACACACACACACACACACACACACACACGCACCTTATAGCTGCTGCTGTCCTGCTCGGTTCTCTCTATTGTATTCTGGGGGTACTTCTATCCCATCTGTCTCCTTCACATCATTGTCAACAATGACATCCTCCAAAGAGTGCTGAGATCTGTCACCAAGAATTGTGAGTACAAAACGGGTTCACATGCACCACCTTGATATGTGAGTTGGGGGGAACCAGGTAATTCTTGAGCGATCACGTAGCAGTAAAAATAGATTGAAAAGAAATTGAATTGAAATGGTTGGTTGAAATGTAAGACATTTCGACCATGAAGGTCTTTGTCAGTTATAATACGTAAATACTGGTTTCCCCCTATCTACACCGTAGCAATCATGAGCCTCTACCAAAGTATTGATATGTGATGTACCTGAATTAATTACATAGTTACTTTAAATAAAATTTGACAAACCAATTTGATACGTTTTTGAGGTTCAAATTTGTGGCTATGCCACAAGTTTAATAATGGGGGAAGCTGAGTAATTCTTGAGCGAATATGTAGCAGTGAAATAGATTGAAATGGTTGGTTAAAATGTAAGACATTTCGAACACGCAGGTCTTCGTCTAGGTCCAGGTCTTTGTCAGTATTGTAACTTCTTGAATACACTTACATACATAAACACATACACATAATACATGCTCAATCTCATTCCACAGGGAAGTCACTTTTATGGGTGCTAGCACTTGGATTGATAGTACTGTACATTTATGGTGCAATAGCCTATGCTGGTTATCAAAACTACTTTGATGATCCAGAATCCAGCTCTCACTGTAAAACACTATTCCAGTGTGTAATATCAGTGATGCGCTTGGGACTGATCATGGGAGGTGGCTTAGTGACAGTAAGTGATTGATGTTATTAAGTGTATCCTTGCCCATATTATTGCCAAGCATTGGTATCATAATAACAGTGCTAAAATAGGTTTTGGATATGATAGGCCATTTTCTGAGTAAAATCAATTTGATTTGGAAGTTCAATAAAATTTGGTATTTACCTAGTAATAAGGTTTAGAGTCCAAAAATACCAATCAATAGCATCATGTGGTGAGGGATCTTTCTGCTTAATTAATAACTGTGCACAACAACTACCCATGTACATATTGTAATCTTTATTTGCCTTACATTCTGTTTGGATATGACTTCAAGCTTAAGCTTCAAATATTAGCATCAGCCATCTTGTTCAGACAAGATGGCCAACCTGATTCTCAAATGTCCAACCCACAGTTTTTTTGGTCAGAAAATGACAAATGTTTGACTGTTATTTTCAGCTCTGTAGTATTATTATAAGTCCTAGCAGTGTACATCTACACAATATTTAATATTACGCCCGTATGGTACATACAATATTATGCAATTTTAATTTCTATTCAGATATATCAAAAATATTTGGATGTTAAGACATGGGCACAAGGAGGGTATGGCATATTATCATCAAGTGTCCATGCATTCTTGTCAAGTATAACATCTATTGATATCATAATCAGTCAAAAATTGGCAACTTTAATTTAATATGCAATGGTCTAGGCATAACATTATAAAATTGCTGTACTATGTTGCCATTTCTATGGCAACAGATCAACAGATGCTGTATAATGTTATTATGTGTCTTTGTCCTTATTACCACCAAGCAGTGGAAACATAGTATACTACAGTAATACTGAGTACTGTATGCGTCTGTGTCCTAAAAATCACTGAGCATTAGAATCATAATAATGTAAAGCCAAGCAGTTCGCATCTGTCCATGGTCTATGACTGTTGACTTTTTCGTTATGATCCCACTCAACCAAGCTCCTTTAACTTTGCAATAGTATGCTACAGTATTTGACAAATGATTCAATTCTTCACAGAATAATGATTTTGCGTTCAAAGATGAGCTCCTTGTTGGAAATTTTCAACTCTACATACCAAGAACAATTCTAGACGTTTCCTTCTTCGTCATTGTGACGACAGTTGGTTTGGGAATTGTATTTGGGATTATTGTGGACACATTCAGTGAATTGAGAAATGAAAGAGTAAGAAATGATTGTAAAATTGCATGCATACTGTGATCCCCTATACATTTCTGACCTAACCCATCATTTTTGTCCATTCCTGTGTACAGTACAAAGCAGAAGAGGACATGAAGGACCTTTGCTTCATCTGTAACCTTCCA
This sequence comes from Chondrilla cf. caribensis, assembly GCA_964020155.1. Classification (NCBI taxonomy): domain Eukaryota; kingdom Metazoa; phylum Porifera; class Demospongiae; order Chondrillida; family Chondrillidae; genus Chondrilla; species Chondrilla cf. caribensis. Next base: position 2,445,602 of record OZ026568.1, read on the forward strand.
TCACACGAGTTTGATCGTCGTTCTGCAGTATGTATGGCATATACTAACATAATAATACATGATTTATTTCACTAATGAAGTGGTAATTCTTGTTGTTATTGTTCACATGTGCACAAACATTGTGGCTGGTCTCTAGTGATTGTCCTCTATACTAGGGATTCAAGCATCACATTGAACATGATCATAACATGTGGAACTATATCTACTTCTCACTTGGGCTGGACAGAATCCATCCCAATGACCAGAATGCCATTGAACTTTATGTCTACCAGCAAGTGAGAATCCAGTTCTGCTGCTGCTACTACTACTCATGCATGTGTGTAATAGACATCTTCCTATATAATTGTAGATTAAGAAGAAATCTCCTCGGTTCTTCCCTATTCTGAGGGCTCGCTGCTTAAGGCACGAGGATGACAAAACTGAGCTCCAGCTGGAGCGCTTGGAGGCCAAAATGCAGAAGATTATGGACAGATTCGAGAATGAGGTGTGATGCCATATTGCATGTGTGTGTCAGTGTAACTTGTGTCCATGCATGTCCATTTTACCAGTAAAAAGTAGAAGTAAGAATTGCACTTGTGTATTCTAAAAGTGCCATATGAACTCATATCTACCATTTAGGAGAAGGCATTGGCCAAGCAGCAGTTCTTGAAAGAACAAGAAGAGTGGGAGCAATTACAAGCTGACCACACTGCAAAATAGTGCGGTAGCATTTGCCTTTCGTAGTAGATTTAGCCAGTAGATTTCTTAGATGTGTAACATGCTAGGAACATGTAGGACAAGGAAAATAGAAAACTTAACCTTTGATATATTCTATAGTGTAATGGAATTATTTGATATAGTTTTAGCATACAGCATAAGAACCATCCGTTATATTATTGATTTTGGTACATACAATGTAATAATTATTAGTGTTATACTCTGGTCTGATTGTACCATCCTCTTCCAGACCCTCGTCTGAGTCGTGTGTGTATGATGAAGTTGAAAGCTTATACTTGCATGCTTCAATTTGGGCCTTATTGAGAAACATAATATTTTATGTGTTCCATTCCAAGTTGACCCCCTGTATCAAATTGACTCTGACCATAGCTCTGATACTACTCAAGGACCTGCTATAAACGCAAGTAATCCTATGTAACCTTACCGTAGATTATCTGTGATCTAACGCATGGTGGAGCTTGTTTGCCCAAGGCCTGGTACCAACTACAACCGACAGGCGTTTACAACGGGCGCTACTGAGTGTAGGCGTCAATTTGGTGCAGGGGGGTCTCGCGTAGCCAGCCTCGCTCTAAAAGGGGTAACTAGAAATGCGTAAAGAAATAGCTATAGCCGATCTGTGTCGTCTAAAGATGGGATGACAGGCGTATAATGTCCAGTGAAAGAGAGATTATCGTGGAGTTATCTTTTAGTAGGTACACTATAGTGCCGAATGATAATGGAGAGGATGCCGAAAGGGAATTTGCCGGTATTTTATTCTACCATAGATTCTATGATTATACTCTATACAGTGGGACCTCTCTATTACTAAGTAAACCTCTGAATAGCAGAAACCTCTATAATAAGGACACCATTCTGTGTCCCAGTATAGTACTGTAGTGTATTAAGTGACCCGGGCTCAGAATTGAGGAAACCTCTGTAATAAGGACTAAAATCAAGGTCCCAAAGTGTTCATAATAGAGAGGTTCTGCTGTATTTCGTTAATCAAGTGTCATGTTCGGATATCTGTCCCAAAGATATAGCATGCCAGCTGTGTGTGCATGTGTGTACATATACATGTGTGTGTGTGTGTGTGTGTGTGTGTGTGTGTGTGTGTGTGTGTGTGTGTGTGTGTGTGTGTGTGTGTGTGTGTGTGTGTGTGAGCTTGTACGTGGTGTGGTGTATATGTGTATTGTGCATGTACATGCATTGTGTGTGTGTGTGTGTGTGTGTGTGTGTGTGTGTGTGTGTGTGTGTGTGTGTGTGTGTACAAGTTGATAAGTAAGGAAGATTAGTTGGCCATCCAGCATAACCTGTCGATTTTAGTTTCCTCAGTGATGTGAGTTTCCTACTCAATGTGTTGTGGAGTATCCTGTACAGTTGGATATCGGAAATTGAAAAGAGCATTTAGCTGCATGGTCATGTTGAATTACCTTTTCACAATTTTTGAGATTCCAAACCTTCAGTGCTGCCCACCATGCACACGTACTGTATAATTTGGATTCATCTCTGCAAGAATCTCATT
>OZ026568.1:2452819-2497819 GCA_964020155.1 Chondrilla cf. caribensis
CAGTACTACAGGAAACGAATGAAGCAACTTCGAACCAGGAACTGTCGCTCACAGAAATGTTGTAGTATCATGTAGTACCACGTGCTCAATGTATTGTTACAATTTTCTGTGTGAGTGTGTATATATTATGTATATATTACTATGGCCATACTTTCGTGTACAATATTATTATTATGGATCCTTTATAATTCCACTTTTTTGATAATATTATAACACCTACTGTGTAAACAGAAGGCTAACGACAGAAATGGCTGCCAGCTTGATCTCGAAACTCCGGATCGATATTATTCTACTGTATCTGTTAACTTTTATTGTCGTTGTGCGAGTATATTTATGGGATGTTACTCAACTAGCCTTTGACGATCCCGATAGCTTACCCGTCTACGATTTCATCGTAGTGGGTGCCGGATCTGCTGGGTGTGTATTAGCGAACCGACTCACTGAATCCATGAACACAACGGTTCTAGTATTAGAAGCAGGTGGAAAAGATTCGAAGCTATCCATTGCCATACCTTCAGCGTACTTCTTACTTCAGAAGTCGGACGTAGATTGGCAGTATCTTACTGTTCCCCAAAAACACAGTTGTAAGAGTTTAAACAACCATCAGTCCGTGTGGCCTCAAGGGAAGACCCTCGGTGGTTCTAGCTCCATCAACGCCATGTTGTATGTCAGAGGTCATCCAGGTGACTACGATGAATGGGCTGAATTTGGTGCTGATGGATGGGCTTATGAAGACGTCCTCCCTTATTTTAAAAAGTCGGAAACATTCCATTCATCCGATCCAGACCTTACGTATCGTGGAGATAGTGGGCCACTACATGTTACATTTGCCGCACATAAGACAACCGCAGCAAAGACGTTTGTGGCTGTTGCCACTGAACTGGATTATTTTGAAGACAACAGAGACTACAATGCGGAACATACATACGGGATGTTTTATTCGCAGGAAACCATTTATAAGGGTCAGCGAATGAGCACAGCCAGGGCATTCCTGCATCCAGCTCGGGACAGAGATAACTTGTTCGTATCAGGTCATTCTCACGTAAGGAAAATTATTTTTGAGGGCAAAAAGGCAATTGGTGTAGAATACATTATGGGTACCCCTGATTCCGATCATCCTCAAATTAAAAGGGCATATGCCTCCAAAGAGATTATTATTTCAGCTGGAGCAGTTGGCTCTTCTCATATTTTGCTATTATCCGGTATTGGTCCTCGGAAAGAGCTGGAAGAACTTAGCATTAATGTGGTATCTGACCTTCCTGTTGGGAAGAATCTTCAAGACCACATCATGATACCATATTCATATGTTTGGAACTCATCCAAACCTAATAGTCCAACTACTTTAAAGAGTGATATACTCTCATTCAGCTCTCTTTTACAATATTTGGTGAATGGAGAGGGTCCAATTGCAGTAACACCTTTGGAATGCACTGGGTTTTTTCATTCCAAACATGGGTTTGATTCTAAACCTGATGTAAAGGTACCACCTGATATTCAGATATTGTTGGCAGGAGTCACAGGAGATGACAGCACTGCTCAACTATTTGGACTCAATTTCACTGAGCCTCATCCTATTATTCCTGCTGGTTATGAAGGATTTGTATTGCTTGTAGACCTTCTCCATCCTAAGAGTAGAGGTGAGATCACCCTTGATCCCAAGAACCCTTATCAAAGTGTATTGATCAACCCTAACTACCTCGAGGACCCTCGGGACGTAGACGTCCTTGTCAAAGGATTGCAGATCCAAAATCAGATAGTGGAAACAGGGTCAATGTTAATGAAAGACAATGCTTACATTTTACCTGTTGGGGAGGTCTTCTCTTCCCACAAAGTGGAGTATGGTACTAAGAATTTCTGGGAGAGTGTTATTCGGAACGTAACATTTACCACCTACCACCCTGTTGGTACCTGTAAGATGGGATCAGTTGATGATCAATCTGCTGTAGTGGATCCAAGGCTCAGAGTAAAGGGCCTCACAGGACTTAGAGTAGCTGATGCTTCAATTATGCCAACTCTACCTTCTGGAAATACAAATGCACCAACAATTATGATTGGGGAAAAGGCTGCTGATATGATAAAAGAAGATTGGAATCTCTTATGAAATTTACGGTAGCTGCAATGCTCAACTTTTGATATTTTATTTTTCTAAATATGCAACGTACACAAAATAGTATACGTCCAATTAATAATTCAGGACTGTAAATTCGCAATAAAATGGAGGCAATTTTGTACGGTTACACAAGACTAATAGGTTTGCGCTGTAACTCTAAAATGGCGGCGACAACAGACTCAGATCTGAGTTGTATTCTACCTTCAGTACAGGATGTTCTATCTGCTTTCAAGAGTTCTGGTAGTTTTGACGACCTCAGACAATCCTGTTTGGAAGAAATCCAAATAAATGTAAGTTATCAATGACTTTACAGGGGTACGTACATACGTGTTTCATTCCGAGGAATATAGAAAAGTTCCTATCAATTTTCAGGATGCATATGTTTATTTATTTACATACAGGGAGTATATTTAGACCACGAAAAAAGGCTTAGGCAGTTGTGCGATGACTGTCTATCGAGCACGTGTTTCAAAACCGCTCCCGCTACAAAGAATGAACTGAGAAATGTATTGCGAGAAATCATCACTAAGGAACTGTCTAGGTTAGTCTACGTAGATAGTGTGTGGATCTCCTGGATCAGCCCATTAAGGCATAGATAGTCTCACGTAGCCAATCACTCACATGGTCGCCGCCTAAGACTGTAGAGATTCTATGATTCAACAGAGTGTATCTGTTCCTTTCAGAATAAATTGTACCATAAACATGAACGTGTCGTACAGTAAACATTATGTTTTATAATGTAAACATGAACATTACTGTAAACATGAGCACTTTATGTGCTAACATTGCTAACTGTGGTAGGACAGGTTTTTGAAAGTTTAAGGTTAGGTCTTCGTTCGAGTCTATGGTTTGAATCAGTTATTTGTGCAACATTATCATAATCCCCCATTTCACAAGTGGATCCCCCATAGTTAATTATGTACTACTACTACTATGTCGACATGGGGTTTACAGTCTATTGTGTATGTTGTCCACGTCTTATATAATGACAGTACTAGTGTACCAGTAGTCAGTACGTGTTGTTGTGTACAGTAGTTAGTACATGTTGCTGTATACAGTAGTTAGTACATGTTGCTGTGTACAGTATTTAGTACATGTTGCTGTATACAGTAGTTAGTACATGTTACTGTGTACAGTAGTTAGTACATGTTGCTGTGTACAGTAGTTAGTACATGTTGCTGTGACAGTAATCGATACTTGTTGCTGTTTACAGTAATCAATACATGTTGCTGTGTACAGTTTTTAGCATGTGTTGTGGTGTTGCCACACTTGTGTGTTGGGATATGTTGCATACTGTTGAACGTGGACAAACCCAATTAGATTGGTATCATCTCTGTCAGTTTCTCTATCACGTCTGCATACTCAGGTCTGAAATTCAGAAAGGTTTGGAATCAATGGTATCGTGTGTTGTCAAGCGTAGAGAAGATAGAATTGAAACAATAATTTCAGATTCAATTCAAGCATTGTCTCAGGAAAGAAAACCACAATCTCAAGAAGCAACTACTTTGTTACAGACTCCTACTGTGGAAACTGTAAAATCTGATGTCAAGGATAATTCTGTCTCCAAAACTGCCCCACAAGAAACAGCTCTGGACTTATTGGATTCGTTTGGCGTCTCCACCTCGGCAACTGATAATAGAAAGAAGTTGAAAGCCCCTAAAACCGCCACTACAGCAAGGACTGCCTACTGTGGTGTCCAGCCTAGTGATTTGGGGAAAAAGTCGTCTTCAACTGTTGCTGTATCTAATGCTTTAAGTGAAAGTGTTCCTGAATCCACAGGTGGTGAACAATATGTTTCTGATTCTGAACTAACTTGTAATGTGGGTGAAATTGAGAGGAAGGAATCTTTTCAAAAGAGGAAAAAGCCTCATTATCTGTTGTCTTCAGGTGAACATAGTAACGATGTATGCGTGGATGATATCCACCTACCACAAACTGAGCCTGCACATAAGGATTCAATTCGCGAAGTGGTGAGTGGCAACCCAACAGGAGGAGACAATAAAGGGGACGAGAATGTAGAAAACTGTTCCCCAAAATTGGCAGTGGATGACAGTAGCAGCTGTCTGAGCGATGATTCTGTTGATGTGAGCGAAGTGAAAGGTTCTAATCTCAAAATGAACGAGATACAGTCCAAAGGTCATTCGTCATCACACTCCCAGCGCAAGAGACGTGTTAGCTCAAGTGAGGGGGAACCCCAGGGTGAGAGGTTGAGAGCTAAGCGGAGCAGACCAGCGGTGGTGACCACACACCATACGGGTGACAGGGGGCCACTCAAGACAAAGAGGAGAGGACAGAGACTTGATTCATGACTTTGATTACTCTTTGTATTAACTATGCATTTGTTAAAATTCATTATTTTTATGTAATTTCCATATGTATAGTTATCAATTTGCTGTTCAATAAATAACAATACCAATAATCATATCATACATATCAGAAAAAAAAAACTTATATATAATAAATATGAAATAATAATACCCTTAATCATGTGCACCATTGATGGGTAAAATCTTTTGAAGGGTTATCCCTGCACTATAGTCCACTCATATAGTCCGTCGTCCGTCCATATGTATAGTTATCTGTTTGTGAAGTATATTATAATAATATAGTACATCCCCTGGTATACAGGTACCTTGATTAAAAACGCAAATAATAATTATTACTTAACAGTTTTGTGTGGTATTAATGTACCTTATAATTTCACAATACATATGTACACACGTATGTATGCGTAATAGCTATAGTGCACAAGAATGTACAGACAATAATATATTGTGCATATGTGCAATGCAAGTACCATCAATAATGGCATAATATTATTAGTACCAGTATAAATATTGTGTTTATATGTACATGTATGTAAGATATATGGTATATTTATTTATATATATGATTATGTATAATAATAATCATTACGTACTTCCAGCATTATAAAATTGTACATCACACACAACCATAAAACAATGGTTATAAATTATAATAGACAACTGTAGGTTATGTATCAAATTCATTATGAAGTGCATATTTATAATACACATTTACAGGAACACAAAATTATCCACGCATCAATAGAATTCACAACAGAAAACTAAAGACACCACTCTTTCAATGAGGTGAACTCTTTCAATAATGAATTATGCTCTCTTTTGAGAGCATCCAGTTGTAGCTGCAAGCCACTCAACAAGTATTCTTGTTCACCAGATTCGATCTGTAAGTCAACAGCCTGTCGAGATAGCTCAGAACAAGCCTGTTTCTTTTCCAAACACTTCTCATCCAGTAAACTGGTAATCTTACCAAAATCATTCAATAATTTGCTGAGGGAAGTTACAGTACCTCCGAACACACTTTCGACATCAATACAGTCAAGGTCGTCCGGGTTTGGTGGGGTATTAGATGATTGAAAGACAACAGGAAGAGTAGTTACCTCGCAGTCGTCCGACAATACAGTTGTGACTGCATGTCTAGCTGTACTCTGAACTCCTACTTCTTCACGTGTGGACTTCAATGGTGTATCAATGTCATTGCCGTTATCTGATTCCAAGCTACTATGTACGTGTGGTAGTATTACAGGCAAGTCCTCGGTTTCCTCTGATAGGGATATTATCGTACTTGAAGGTTCAACAGGCGAGACGTAACCACTCTTGTGGAAATTTTTCGCTGACAGCACTGCTACGAGCTTTTCAAGTGTATACGTCAAAGCCCTCAGATGTGATTTACTTTCAATGTGAGCAAATTTGTTGGCCATTGTCACAAAACGTTTGTCACAAACGTCACACCACAGCAGTTTGTTATCCTGATCATTGTTGACCATTTCAACAAATTTCATGTCAACTGCCTTCAAAATCATTTCAGCATCATCGTCATTAGAACTCTCAAGTTTAGTACCAACATATGATCGAACCTCACTGAGGTACCTCTTCTTGTCGACGGCAGCCTTTTCGTAGTAAGACGCCTTCTCTTTGTCATCCATGGTACTCCAAATCCTACCAAGTTCCTTATTAATCTCATTGACGGAATTCTGAGGATTTTCTTCAATGAGACGTCGTCTTGTTTCACTGAGGAAGATGGCATACCCGCTAAGTGGAAGCTTAGGCTTATGAACTACCTCAATCTGCCTGTCCTTTCTCCTAGGCTTACCCTTCGGCCAGCCTCCGGCGTGACGTTTCATAGGAGTCACTTTAGTAAGCAACGGATCACTGGCCCTTGATTGCTTCTTGATCCTGGTCTTCTCTGGCGAGGGAGACTGTTGATGGGCATCAGCAGATACAGTAGAAATCGACGGAGATGTTCGCTGCTTGTTTGTCCAGTCGATGTGCGTAAAACTCGACAATACAACCGGATTCAGGTTATCTTCATAACTGCAGTCGTCTGAATTGGTACAATCAGTGCTGTGGGCTGGACTAGGCTGGCAACTGCTTTCATTGTCTATAGTAAGAGTACTACGGGGCGTGGAGACTCCAGGAGTGCTAGCAACGGTATAGACATCACAATTGACTGGGAGGTGACTAGCATTATTTTCAGCACAAGCAAGTACAGGAGTGACTGGGGAAGACAATGCAGTCACAGAATAGGGGGAGAAGTTGGGTTCACACTGATCGACAGAGACCGGCACTTCCAAAGCTGGAAGTGGTTCAGGTGTTTGTGATGATGTGTTCAAGGATTGCATCTCTCCTAGAGCATTCAAAACTTGCACTATTTCTGGAGGAGAAAGGTTTGAAATGGTGGACAAAAACCCCGGGAACACATGCTTGACCATGTCCAGGACATTCCCAGGCAAAGAAAGCGGTTGTTTAGGAGTTTCGGCCAAAGTATTTGACAAAATAGTGGGACTTTGTGATGAGGTTGATAAGGATGCCGATGGAGTGGGATCTCTGAGAACGGTGGCTAGAAATGCCTCAGGCGGAAGACAATTGGGGGATGGAAGAGGTGGCAATGAGGAATGGTAACTAGAAGATGGTAAGTTTGGGTTGGATCCATCGCCCACTAAAGTAACAGCACATGGACTGCAGGAACTGCTAACTTGGATCATACTCTCTGCAGTGACACTGGTCTTCCTATGGATACCGGGAGAGAGACTAATAGGCTGGGATGGGTACTCCAACAAGTACGTAGTGATTGCTGGAGAGGGCAAGGGGGCAGACACTGGGGTGACTATGTCCAGGAGTGGTCTCATGTCATCCTCCTCAATGTCTTCCTGCAGGAAGCACCTGGGGTCCCCCACGCTGAGTTGGTAGATATCTTGTGCAGCTGAAACCAGCTGGCAGTTCTCTCGCTGTGGTATACAGCCATGAGGCGGGGAGATGGGCGTGTTCAGGATATCTATCAGTGGGTCTTCCCCCTGTAGTCCAAGGCCATGATGGATTTGCAGCAACTCGTGGAAGAAATCCGAACTGCCAGTGGAAGACTTTCCGAGAATACCACTCTCCACGTCATCCATTGTCACAACTCTTAGCTATAGGGATCCTAAAGGTGATAGACATAAACCATGTGAATAACCTTAACTGATGACCCGATGCACATGGTAAAAAGTAATTTCTTGCTGACAACCCCATTCTGTTCTCCCCTCCCACCTACACACACGAACATGTACTTCCTATGTATCTTGTTTCATCCTCTGGGTTCGTACGTAGGTACTGAACTACGTAATCCCTAGAACCAGGTTCCAATTGTGTTTGAGTACTAGCGCTAGGCGCACATAGGTTTTGGGTTAAAATGCCTAATTCACTCCGGTCCTGCGAAACTCCGAACAGTATACGCATCATGACACATTTATTGGTTATTGACCATCAGTCCTAACACGTTGGGCAAGGCAAGCCGTATAGTAGTCTATCGACCGTTGAGGGAACGGTACGAACGTTTAACCATTGATATTCGAGGATTCACGGTTAAATCGTAACTGGATTCAATGTTTCTAACATTTTCGAAGGGCCACGAATGAACACTAGGATTAGACTAATGCCGGACGTCCGAAAACTGAACCGCTCCTAACCGGACCGGGGTCCAACCATGGGAGATCTCGGGGATTCATCACGAGGATAATACAATCAATCCGAATACTCAACAACGGAATGGCTACTCACTGAAAATATAAAGGTTGACAGCCTTCTGAGAATCTTGAAAAACGATGTGCGTGACTAAACCCGCAGAGCCTGAATCAGCCATTTTACAACTGCGTGGGAAATGACGCAATCGAGTTGATAAAATGGCTGACTCTGATGACGAAGGACCAGTCAGAGAACACCAACTGAAAGTTGTATTGGTTGGGGATGGCACTGCTGGAAAAACGTCAATAATCACTCGATTTTGTCAGAATAATTTCGATAAATCCTACAACCAAACTATTGGGATAGATTTCTTCCTGAAGCGAATCACACTTCCAGGTACTACTGATTATTGTTGTTTCAACCCGGCACCAGGTGGTGGTATTTAAACTGTTGCAGTAATCTATTGCAGTTGTGGCTCGTGTGGTTTCACTGTGAGTGTCTCGACCTGCAGGTGAACGTTACGTAACGCTGCAAATTTGGGACATTGGCGGCCAAACCTTGGGCGGGAAAATGCTGGAGAATTACCTTACCGGTGCAAATGTGAGGTTTTTTCGTCATAATACGTATATTTGGGACAATTATTGTGAATATATGCACAATTACATGGCTATCTCTTGTATATAAGGATTTCAGTGTCTACATAATGTTGGACCCATTTCTAGATTTTGCAAACACTGTTGAATAGAAATCCTTATAATAGTAGCAAAGGTATTTGTGTGTATGTGTTATTGGATGTATTTTACTTTCAGCAGCTGATCTACTTTCTATTTCTGATTCAGGTGATCATGTTTGTGTATGATGTCACGAATTATTCCAGTTTTGAAAACCTTGATGACTGGCGATTGTATGTGGATAAGTGTTTCAAAGATTCGGGGTCCTCCAGACCTAAATATGCCCTTGTTGCCAATAAAGGTATGTATGAGCAACTGCTGTTGATAATTTGTAGTTTTGATGAGTACATATTTCTACATCTGCATATATGTGCACATGAGTGCGTATTGTATGTCAGTGTGTGTGTGTGTGTGTGTGTGTGTGTGTGTGTGTGTGTGTGTGTGTGTGTGTGTGTGTGCATGTGTTTGTGTGTGTGTGTGTGTGTGTGTGTGTGTGTGTGTGTGTGTGTGTGTGTGTGTGTGTGTGTGTGCATGTGTTTGTGTGTGTGCATGTGTGTGTGTGTGTGTGTGTGTGTGTGTGTGTGTGTGTGTGTGTGTGTGTGTATAGGTGTAAACATTTCTCTGGGCTACCTGTAAAACAGCCTTATGGCTAACTGGAGTTGTTTTACCAGTGTAAATATTATATGATGATGATGATGATGTGCAGGTGTGTTTGTTATACATGCATACCTACATACAATGGTCATGTTCTCTACTGGTGGTTTGTTTCTTTTCGTGAAATTCACTCTTACAGTTGATTTGGAACATATGAAGAAAGTAAAAAAAGACCGACATCTGAAGTATGCTCAAGAACATGCCTTATCAAGGTTAGCATGATCCCAGGTTGATGTGGAGGTCCTTGCAATCAATTGCTGCATATCAAGACCATCATAATCACAGTAGCCTTGTCTTTCCCACATTTTTACTTCAGCAGTTGAAATATACGTACGTACGTACATAGCTTCATGGTTGTCTAAAAATCATAAGAACTATGTAGATAAATGATTTCACCCCTAGTGACCCTTGCTAGTATAATATATCTCATCTTAACAATGGTCATTAGACCATACGTACGTATGTACATACGTGTGTGTAATGCTCAGCTCCAGTATGAGAACGGTTCACTGCTTCGTGTTCCCACACCTGTACATGCGTAAGTACATACGTACGTAGAAGTTTTTTATGCATGTGCAGCATTTTTACAGTCCTAACTAAAGTATATACAGTGCTCTTTTCTTTCCTCTTATGCCATCAGTTTCTTCATATCTGCTAAATCCAATGACCAGGTGAGCTATAACAGTGTATCATGTTATGATCATGTTGTTTGTACGTATGCATGCTATTGCTGTATGATAGTCCTGGCAATAAGTTGTAGAGGAACAAAGCACTTTGCAAAGGGCTTCATTAGCAGGTAGGGGTAATTAGGCAATTAAGGCAATTTCATAATCAATTCAATCAATGAACCACATAATCAAGGTGGTTGGAAACCAGTTTACGATAAAGCACTTTTGCACTCCAGTGTCACCATGGTATTGTTTCTTCAGTGTTATCCAATTTCGTAGGTCTTCAACTGTTTCAAGCGCATGACTGCAGAGGCTTTGGGTGTACGATTAACAATGGCTGATATTGAACAGACAACTGTATCCTTGGGTATATTCATTGTGTATTTGTGTATGTATCTGCCTGATAACTACTGTACATACGTATACGTATATGTAGGTGTATTAATTTTGCATTTTACAGAGGTCCATTTGTACGTATGTACTTTCACACCTGTCTTGTGACCTCTGTTACCATGTATTGCACTGTGTGTGTGTGTGTGTGTGTGTGTGTGTGTGTGTGTGTGTGTGTGTGTGTGTGTGTGTGTCTGTGTGTGCATATGTATGTATGGACATATGTACATACGTACATCATATGTACTTTCTTTGTAACATGTGTACAATGAGTGTATCCCTAGGTATTCTAGTATGTATGTATGTACATACAGGCAACTGTACCCTACCATAGCCCTTGGTGTACCCTGCGACCCTTGACTGATGTGTAGGCTGTGGTGAAAGCAGATATAGTCCAGTATGACAATGAGCCAAAGGAGGCCCCTCCAAGAACAGGCAATACTAGTTCAATGTGTTCATTGCAGTAACCTGAGCGTCCCACTTGTTCCTGCTCAGTTGAATCTATGTTATTGGCATGTGTATGTAGATGCATGTGTGTACTATATGTGATGTACAAATGTATTTATGTGTATGTGACATTGTCATAGTCATGGTACAAGAACATACATACACGTGTGATGTTTTTACCAAATAAATGTACATACATTATTGTATATGTACAATTGTATACCGTTTTTACCAACTGAAAGATGTCCATGTATTATATGTATTATTTAAAATGTATACATGTGTATAGAACATGTGTAAAAACAGTCCCTGTGTATGTGTGGTGTTGTATGAAAGGGCATCCCAAAGTCACTTTCTTGTTATCAATATTCAAATGTACCTGTGATAATGGTAATGATAAGTTACATTCTTTTTAATAATAATATTGTGTTTGTGAATATCTGATAATTGCTAGGACGTCCCCTGTGTTATCCCAAGCATCATTCCATTGCAGTGATCAAATGGTCAAAACTAATCACAACAGGTAGATCTCAGTTTGTTGTCGTTTTTTTATAGCCATACCTGGTGGAGGGTGTGTACGTGTCTCTCTGAATCACAGATCTGTGATCCGTGACCATGCCAATATTAGCCACACACAGCAGAGTAGAGTGAGTCATGCAGAGGTGACACTGAGTCTTGCTGCGAGACTTTATGATATTCAAATGAACTGAAATGTGTAGTTTCAAAGGGATAGTGTTCAGTATGCTGTACTGTATGTATTCTACAGACTAACATAATATGTATTATATACCTATAATAGCTAGTATCCATAGATTATATACCATGGATATTATAATATGAATACGATCGGATATATGTATATGATTCAGTCCAACTCAGTAAGTACCTTGAAGGGCACAACAAATCCGTACTTCTTATCAGATTGAGGTACTTGCTATCAGTACTGGTGGACATAGTGTGCATATACGCTAGGGACTGAGTGAAGTATATACTCACTAACCAGAAGTACATACTAACCCAGGTACGTAACTACTAAGAAAATTGCAATGGGTAATAATAATTGAATGTGTGTACAATAATGACTCAAGTGAGTGCAAAGCTGTTTGATACTAGCCAAGCGAACAATTCAATATGTAACTGGCTTGAAAACTCGTGTATGTAACCTATGTATGCACATACGTAGCTGTTATATTACTCGTGATCACTACTCAGAGGAGCAGTGCCAAAAGCAGCATCACAACATTCAGTATCATCGCTGGCAGGGGAAGGATCTGTAAACCACTGCTTCCCTTTCCTGGGGAGTTTGAAAACCCTCCTTTGTTCGCAATAGCCTTTCTCACTGATGCCTCAAACTTTGTAGGATCAGTTATTTGGTAGAGATCCATGGAGTACTCAGATGATGTGTAGTACCTAAAGTTGGTAGCATTGCCGTCACGTGCTTCAACAATGTGTACATCACCCACTCCATCATGGCAGATACTGGATGGTTTGAAAATCTTGTAGTCTTCCTCTCGCTGTGACCCGGTGACACATATTCCTCCCACTACTCCAAACAAGGTGTAGTTGTATTGCAGTGCCCCACGACCACAGGCAGTGATGGGAAACTTGCGGGTTTTGTAGGGGCCGAGCAATCCTTTGGTCATTCCTTCAATTGCTATGAGCTTGCTGTACTTTGGCATATGGTAGTAGCAGCCAATATTACGTAGACCTGGAAGGTATATTATGGTTATAAGAACTTTACATGCATACTGCATAGTACATACGTATTATATACTATAATACACTTATGTACTGTATGTGTATACGTATATATACATACATATATGTATGGAACTGTACTACGTACATACATATACGTATGTAGTACGTATATTATGTACAGTATACGTATGTGCACGTGAAATATATATTTTGTGAATGGCACTAGCTACAATAATATTATGTGACATGAATTGACCTTCAATGTTTCCTTCTGGGGTGCACGGCTGAGTGTTACACTTCTTCCAGTTCAGTATCTGGCCCCCTGCCCTGTTGCCTGGCTCCATAAACCTCATCCTCACACTCTTACCAGTTCCACAGTCCTTGCTGCAGCTGGACCAAGTGCTCCACCCACCAGAACCTGTCATTATTAACAATTGTACCTCGTTATCAATGGGAGACCACGTGAACATAGTACAGGTCTACATTATTTCCCTTTTAGTGTTTCAATGTTTCAAGGTTATTCAGTGCATCATGATCAGTACATAGTTCCCCTATGCAATACAGAAAATGTTGTGTTATTTACGTATGTAGCACAGTGAATTGTACATACGTATGTATATACAGTGAAATTACTGTGAAAGGGATCCTTGGTGATCAATAACCTCGCGTTATTGTACTATTCACAGTGTTGATTGTTGTCAGAATATATTTTCAGTTTTCATGTACAGTTTAAAGGCATGACCAAGGATGTCACACGGAAGAGCTGTACACCGTGGAACCTCCCTATTGTAGACCTTGGAATCAAGGTAACATCTATATAAAGGACACCATTCTGTGTACCCGTGTGGTACTGTAGGGTATTAAAAGGCCTTTGAATTGAAAAAGGCCACTATAGCAAGGACATGAATTAAAGCTACAAGATGTTGATGGAATGGATCTATGTATTGTATTGAGCATATGATATTCTTTGTTTTATTCTGAACTAAAAACCTGTAATATTGCCCTAAACTGTCCAGTTCAGAGTTGCTCACTTGGAGGTTTCTTGTCACAAGGTATGCCATTGTTACAGCTCACAACCATTTTGTCCTCCCCAAAGCAATCTGATGGTTTGTCTTTTATTTTGTTCACACAAGAGCGTGTTCGCAATCGGCCTCCTCCTTCGCAGGTCCTCGAACAAGCAGTCCAACTCGACCACTTGCTCCAATGCATTGAATGGTGGCAAGCGATCATGTTACACCTGACGAAGTGAACACTCGAACCAGGACAAGCATCCCCATTACTGCACTGACGCAATCGGTTCTTCATTCCTCCCCCACAGCTTTTGCTACAAGGACTCCACGACCCCCATGTTGTCCACGTTGGTGCTGCAAGTACGTATTGATATTGGAAAATGTGTGCTGTGTAATACTGTACATGTAAGTATATATTAATTTTATATACAGTATACAGTATTGGTATGTCTAATAGTCTGGATGCTGCCACCAATCACAACACATGTAACATTGTATTCTATCACTATTGTATACATAAACATACATACATACTGTATACCATCATGAACAATTATATAATACATATATATATATACAGTCTAACTTGCTCAGTAAGTAACTTGGTTAGTACCTACTCCTGGTTAGTGAGTACACCTCACTCAGTCCCTAGCCCATGTACACCATGTCAACCAGTATATACTGATAGTGAGTACCTCTGATAAGAAGCACAGATTTGCTGTACCCTTCGAAGTACTTACGTATAAAGCAAGTTGGACTGTACTATGGAATGATATTGTAAGCCATCAACTGTCTGTCTGCTTATGGCTAGTGAGTGTGTGTAGAGCTTCTGAACTCACAGCCACTAGGACAGACAAATATGTTGCATTTTTCATATTCGATGTCCGTTCCAGTACACCGGGTACCGCCCACACATGTCCTCATCCTGGACCGTGTTCCTCCGTTGCACGTCCTACTGCAGCTGGACCATGAGGACCAAGTGGACCATGTCCCATCCCTGCCAGCTGTAAATAAAATATTAAAATCTTTGTACATAGTTTACAACAGCATTATACTATCATACAAGAACAATAAGTTATTGTTTATTATGATGCTAACTACATGTGATATGTTTTATATATAATATCAAGTGTGTCTACTGGTCAAGTGGTTCTTATGCATGCATACACACACCACTCACATGCACACACACAAACGCGCTCGGACACACACACAAGCACACACATGTCTGAGTCACTTGAGCCATGTATCAACACCAGTTTTGTACTTACGTGAAAACCTTGGACACCTGTACAGAGTATTAACATGTTGCAAATCTTTTTGTGAAAAGTTTGGTGCATTTCCAATCCGTCTTTGATCAACGGTACGGTCCAAGGGTACAATAGTTTGCCGTCCATTCTTACTAAAATCAGTGAGTCCGTAGTGCATGATGGAATAGTAATCATATGGAATCCCATTTGTTGCCGAGTTTGGTACTCTGTCGAAATTCCTCTCAGCACCTGCATGAATGTGAGATAATGAACCAGGTGTACACACAAACCTATTGGCTATACTATACATACATCTGTATAGTAACATGTATGCTTGTGTCTGGGTACATGCATTTACATTTCAGATATATCAACCACCACCATCGTGTTGAACACATAGCCAGAAATAGTGATGAGGGACTCAATTGATACTTCTGTGTTTTCAGGAAACCTGATGACTTTTTTTAACAGCTGATGCTATTCAGGCATGAAGTTCATATGACATTTTGGACAATGTGCCAAAATTAAAAATTGGCAAAAGACAAGTTGTCAAATTTTGTAACTACCAAATTTTACCGCAATACAATAAAATGTGATTTCAGATTCAAGATATGATGCATGTGTGTATGCTGAATTCATGTAATCTCCATAAATATCCGCCATCTTACATGCATGAGTATAATATTGTGCAAACTGCTGGTGATGGGTCACTAGTTGTGAATATATATACGTATACCAATTCTCAGTCTGACCAAGTTTCGGGCGCGAAACAATGAATTTTGAAATAATCTTTCGTAGATGCTAAGGTCAGAGTACTCCCCATCCCGTGTGTCCTACTCACCATGTATGGCAATACAGGCAACTCACCTCTTATAATATTATTGAAAAGAATGGTAACAAATCTGTCTCGATCTGGCCTGCTTTGTTCATGCCACCTCCCAAGAGCATGGAATATCTCGTGTATCACGACTGGTTTGTGCTCACATCCAAATCCTATTGAGATGACTTGACCACCACCTGTTCTTCCAACATATGAAAAGCATCTGAAGCAACAAAATGTTTACAATTCATTGTACACTACACTGCATGCTATCATTGCATGTCATGGTTGTATGCATGTCATTGTATGTATGTTGTCACCATACATTGTCATTGTACATATGTCATCACTGTACACTGTCATTGCACATATGTCATCACTGTACACTGTCATTGCACATATGTCATCACTGTACACTGTTATTGTACGTATGTCATCACTGTACATTGTCATTGTGTGTATGTTATCACTGTACACTGTCATTGTGTGTATGTTATCACTGTACATTGTCATTGTGTGTATGTTATCACTGTACACTGTCATTGTACATATGCTGTCACTGTACAATTGTCATCACTATACAGTGTCACTGTACATTTCATCACTGTACAGTGACTTTGTCATTGTACATGTCATTGTTGTACACTGTTATTATACATGTCATCACAGTACACTATTGTTTGCAATGTACACCATAAACTGTACAGTTACACCCATTTCACGGCACTTCAGTGTATTGACAATATCCACAGTCTGAGAACTCCGGGTGTGTTTCTCTGTCCTCACCCATTGTCTTGAGTGAATCTGACATAGTTAAACTGAGAGGTTCTCTTCACAAATCTAATGCAGCTTCTCTTCCGAAATTCATCCATGCCTTGCTCAATAGCTCTTCTTGCCCTGTTATCTGTGTACATGTTTAGATACATACAGTAAGTTTACCTCGTACAGTCAGACTGCTTTACAATTATACCCTTGGCTTTTTCAATTTGCCTAAATTATGTACATTGATGTTGTAACCAACAAACATGTTGAATTTTTTGTGCATACATGTGAATATATACATCCGTGCCCACAATACATGTTGTTATATAAAGACACTGTCCTTGTGAAAAGCACTGCTGTGGTGAGGTCTGACTAGTACTGTATTACGATTTGGGCTTCCCACAAGAGCCTGTGCATATTTTCCAAAGTTCCATATCCACAACAACATACTTACTTAGGTTCCTATCCAGTACATAAGGAACGATACCATTTGGCCACAATCCCTGCATGTTAGGCACCACAGCACGCTGTGGAGCAAAGGGGTTGTGGTAGTACCGCTCTGCAAGGATCTCTTCCTGTTCTCGTGTTAACACAATGTCACCACCTTGGAAGGAAGAAATCAAGTTGTTTACTGTATGTGTGCATATAAACACAACACAGCTCCAAACTAGAAGTGATTTGTTTTTGACATGTAGCCATATATTGTTGGGTGATGGGAAGAGCTTGGAGTGGGGCCAGGACTAAACCCATATTTAAGTCTGCACCATTTTTACGCTATATTTATGTACTGATTGTAAGCCAACTAATTGGAATTAGTGAAGCCTCTCGCCGGAATGAGTACTGTATCTAAACCTTGTACATATGCACATGCTGTAGGATCTCCCTACTGGTGTGTCATACTAGTCATTGTTCCTGATTAGTTACTGCAACCCACAACCATTGACCATTTCCGCTGTATGTAAACACTACAACTATCACACGGGGATCAGGTCACTGTATGTTGACTGACCATCATACCTTTAAGATCAGCCTCCCCAAGACACTTCATTGTCAGTAGAACTTGAAGGACTGCCACGCACAAAACAACAAATATTGTACTCATTTTGGCCGTGAATCTCCAGAATGTGGAGTTATGATTCCTCGATGTATTTACAACAACAACAAAGCATATATATACCAGTACCCCTATATATATATACTGTATGTATCAGACACTCTGGTCACATGCAATTTCCATTTCACAAGCGAACTATTATGTGTACTATAACTTTCTGCTGAATACAATCAAATGTGAAAGTGGCAGGCTAAGGTGTCACACGTCTGCACATGAATACAGTAAACAGCACTGCACTTTGTGACCACGTTTGTGACATGGCCATAATTGGATTGTACGAAAGTGAATATCAATTGAACAATATCGATCAATACTATCCTGAAAGATTGATCACATAACCAAATATGGACAATTATTTCTCAGCCAGAGATTCCCAAAGTGCTCATGATGCAACTGGTAGTGGTTCTCAGAATGCTGATACAGAAACCACAACACTTGTGTACATACACATGTGCACAATAACATTACACCCTACTATCTTACAAACGTCAGCATGTAACATAACACATGCCTACTAAAGGTACACTTGTGTTATGTATTTCAAGTGTACGTACATATAAATGTGTACAGTCATATGATGTACTGTAGTACCACCACTACATTAACTTCTTAAATTTCATTCATTTTGTAACACAACAGAACTTCAGAACTAATAATGGGAAGTATTTGAATCTACTGGAAATACCAGCTATGTACATGGTTCCAATTTTATATACATAATATCAATCTTGTGATGAATGTTGAAGCATCATTGTTATTTAGCCTTCAATAATTCTCATCATGTAGTCATGTACTGTAAGATGTGGGGGGGACCATACCTAACTTTGATGGAGGCCCCCACCCGTGTATCTCAATGCTCAGTGTAACCTGATATTTGAGCTTACGTGCACGTGTTGAGCCAAGTGTTTGTGTGCTCACAAGGAAGTACAATGTGTGTGCACACGTGTACGTACAACTCACATGTATATCTACATGTATTCATTGAAGCCATCGTTATCGTCTGTACATGTATACACAATTACATGCTTATTTTTATTCTTTAGACTTTTGTTTGTAGAGTCAAACCCACTTGACATGTCATCCAAAGAATGCCCTATCTATTACCTTTAAAGGATATGTCAATTTGAACAACATAGGAGCACATTGTGTGTAGCAAATGAAGAGTCTACGTATGTCGTGAACATCTCTCTACAAGCTTATTGTTGCATGTGAAATGTGATGCTATATTGCATATTCTATGAGCACATATATACGTACATAGTATTATATATGCCCATATGCGATATTTTTGCGAAACAGTAATGTATGCGTGATATAGGCTGCCATTTTTTCACATACATACAGTATACGTACGTACGTATACATACATACTTTACATACACATATATAATAATAATGCATATGCAAGTACACTGTGTACTGTAGGTTAGCTGTGAATGTGTGTATATGTCTATAGTTCGTATGTACGTATGCTTATGAATAAATAAATGTATAATATTATTATTCATTACATATGTATGTATAATATATTATGTATGTATAATTCATACAGCGGAACCTCTCTATTAAGGACACTTTGGGACCTTAAGTTTAGTCCTTATTACATAGGTGTCCTCAATTCAGAGGTCATTTAATACACTTCAGTACTACACTGGGACGCAGAATGGTGTCCTTATTATAGAGGTTTCCACATTTCAGAGGTTTGTAATAGAGGGATTCCACTGTACTATAATAATATATTATGGATCTGAACAATCTTAAGCTTATTGTATGCTCAGCCAACCAAATCACGTTATATGCAAAGATCATGTATAATATGTATGTGCATCATCATCCTCTCCAATTTACCAATATGCTATTATGAAATTATTGAGAAATTATTAAGAAATACGTATTAATGAAAATACAAAAATTACAACATATAATAATATATCTTAATTATTGTATTACGATACTGTAAAATGCGTATTTACATTAATAATACATCATAAGCATGCATTCTGTACACACATGTACACGGCTATTTACATAACAGATCTAATACAACATGGGCAACTTGGTTACTGGCACAGTCAATGGCACGGACGTTGATTTCCGTGTCTCCGAATTTCATGCAAATCTTAATCTCTCTGTATTTCATCTCCTTTGGTGCAAGCAATATTGGTAGGTTCAGGCGAAGTTCTCCCATCTTTCTTACTCCGGCATCAGTGACAAATTGCACATTCTCCAATTCCGAAGCAAACAGCGTTATTGTGGTGGACTTCTGTGTTGAGACAGCTGGCATGTAGCGCTTCACTTTGACATCGTCTGTTGGTACTGCTTCGTCAGCATGCACAAAGGGTTCGAAAATATCAGTGCACCAGACCTGACTACCTTTGATGACTCTCTTGTCTGGCGGATGTTTGGTTGGGTCGAATGCGTTGAGGACACCAATTCCGTAGGTTAGAGCAGAGCGACGCACCTTTATCACTGTTGGATCAATGCCAAAGTAAACTGCTCCCTTGAGTATGGTGAGGGATACGTCTTGAGGGATGACGACCCTCAGTTGCGTCTCAAAAGCCTTCTTCACTTCGTGCTGTAGAACCTGCGACTCAGCAAACCCTCCCACTAGGAAAAGGTGCGAAATTCCACCCAATCTTGGGTTGCTAAGCAACATTCGAATATGTCGAATGATCTTCTGTGTCACCGGCAAGAACAGAGAGGTGATGATATCCGGACTGAGGCGAAGCTGGCCTTGAGAGCTCCATTGGACATCAGCATTGTGGTATGCTTGGATGGCACTCTCAACAGTGCACTGTGTGCGACTGAAGTAGTGTTCAATGAATGAGAACGGCAAGGATATGTTGGCAGGGGCATACTTCAAAGGGCTTGCTGCTCTCTTCTTGGCTTCAAAGTTCTCCATCAATTCCATCCAACCGAAGGAGCGATTTATCTGGTAATCAATGATGAACTCTTTCCCGAAAATCCTGTACATGAGGCTCTCAAACTGCTGGTCCACGCCCACAGATCCCCACGCCCCTCCTGTTGCCTTATACAGTTCGTGCAAACAGCCTCTTTTAACCATTTCATGCACAGTTAGATCCACAGTACCTCCTCCACAGTCCACGACCAGGTATCGCATCCCGGCAGAAAACATGTTGACCTCGTGTTGTCTCTGCAATGGTAGCGGAGACGCTGGTGATTGGGAGGACTGTGGACTCTCGAGACTCAAAGATGATGTAGGTGAGCTCTCCACTGATGAAGGTTTCAGCCTTCCGCTTTCAAACCTCACCTTTCTCAATCCCAGTCCGTTGTTTCTCTTCAGTAAAATCGGTGACAATCGATCAGAACGGTCCGAAAGATCAACCAGTGATTCCCAACGCTTCAACTTTTGGCAGTAGATGGAGGCAGCCTCTGGCTCCAGTGCAACCAACAGCTCATCATGACCACCTTCTTCCAGTAATCCAGCCTACACAATCAAAGCACACATCTATGAGCCACCTTGTACGTGAGAATGCAAACACTGAAATAGGATATAATCTTCATGTCTACAGTGCATACAGGTTTATACGTATTTGTAGCGAAAACGGACGGCCTCGAATAGTATGTTGTCAAGAACAATAATGTACTTATGTATGTATGTATGTATGTTGCTTCAGATTCATCTGTAGATTTTACAGTGAATTTTCATTAATCTACTGTGATTTGTAAGAAACTACATAATATGAAGGATTAATGAGTTTGGCTGATTATTCAAATTATTTGACGTGTAGTAATGATTTCATGCTAGTAGTGATGATGACTGATAAAAGGGTCGGTGGAACAGAAGTGGTAGATTGATATTAAATCATAATATATGTTATTATATATAATTATATATCAGATCAATTATTACCAAACACGCCAGTAAGGACCTTGGCTAGTAATTACTCCTGGTTAGTACACACACTCCTGGTTAGTACACACTCCTGGTTTGTACGCACTCCTGGTTAGTACATGCTCCTGGTTAGTACACACACTCCTGGCTAGTACACACTTTATTTATATTATGCTTCGCTCAGTTCCTAGCTCATGTACACTATTTCAATCAGTATTGATAGCAAGTACATCTAAAATTAAATAATAATATATTATAGTTTTTGAGTACCCTTCAAGGTACTAAATAAGTTGGACTGTAAAGAGATGAGAATTCTTATTATGATAGAGCATCTTATCATAGATGTTCCATTGTATTCACATAGCCACTGCTGACACGTGGACGATGCTTAGCATATCAGGGTCAAGGTAGAGAGCTGGCAAAAGGCAGCACGTTCAGGGTCACCAAATATGACGATTAGCATACTACGAAATACCATAATCACTCATGTGGAAATGAACTCTGTTATTACCATTGCAAATGCACATATATAACCAAACAGCTAACAAAACAACAAAAGAATAAAGAGTACAAAAAAATAAAGAAATATAAAAGGCTATTGTGTGTGATGTGCATATGTGGATAACAATGATGTGTGGGCGTATATAGCACGTGCACGGAAAAGGAAGTAATTATCATGCATACAGGAAATAACTCCACGCGAAAACATTACGCAATGTAAAATACGTGATATGTCAACTTGCCTCCCTAAGCTATATATGGCTATTTTGGGCGATGAAAATGGAAATCACCTGACCATACTTTACAGTGTACACAGCAGCTATGTGCCTGAATTGCAAACCTGCATTCCTTGAACATTAGCACAGTTCAAGTACATGAAACTATGTGTTTCCTAACCTCTACTGTCAGTGTCATGTGTATGTTGGTACATGTTTACGCATATACAATGGAGGAGGGAGGTCCGTGGTGAATATTTGTAGCCTACGTAAGTACAAGCCGCAAATAGGGCACACTGCATGGTATCCATCTGTATGCATGTGCATGTATGTGTTATGTACAGCGTCAGGCACACACGTGTGATGTGTAGTATTTACAATCTAAATTCATGATTACTGCAATGTTTTTGCAAAGCCGACTACAAATTGATGTGTACCCATCATCACTATTTATATATACATAAGTAGGTACTTAACACTACTGATCATAGTGCTACAGTATGTACATACAATATTATACAGTTTCTGGTACTGTATATGTATATGTTTACATATTTCTCTTTCAATAGCACACAGTCAGACATATTGGCCTTGTACAATGTCAAAACAGCAAACGTTATTTCCCTCTGAGAAGGTTTCTTGGTCAATGAGACAAATCCTTTGTTTTGACTTCAAAATGAAGTTGACATGTTACAACAATTACTTTCTGTCTGCTCCCTTGGGGTATGTTAGGCTGCAAAGGCCATCATTATACACAACCAGAGAAGTTTCAGATTTGATAAAGATTATTGATTTCTCAGAATACATCAGTTACAAAGTCCCCATCTCAGCAAAACAGCCAAGTATCAGTTGTGTATTAATGGGTAGGTGTTAACAAGGCATCCATGTTCGCACACACTCTCACAGACATCGCACATACCATTGACAGGACCAGTTATTGTATATTATGTAATGATGTACGTACTTCACATTTGCTCCTTAGAAGGTACATACAGTACATTAATCACAACAGTTATGTAGTGTTAAACAGGCTCTATACCAGATGTACAGTACGTAAGTAAGTGGGGAGGGTGGGGAGGGTGAAGGAGGGGTGTGGTTGGAGTGCGAGGAGGTACACCTCCCAGGAGAATATTTGGGGTGGTCCTCCTAGAAATTCCAGAAGTGTACGTAATTTGAATGTCAAGTAACTAATGACAAACTACACAGTGTTTTTCTATTGCCACCATACTCACTGCTATCAACAAAAGTACGAGTGGAGCTCATTCCCCAACCTCACCCAATAGTAGAGTGAACTCTACAAGACTGGATCAAGTGAAGCAGTGTACTCAGAAATTACTATACGCCATGCTAAAATTAGCCTCAAATTTCTTCCCACGCGTTCATGTGTTTCACACTCGCAGAGAAAACAATGAGTGTTCTTATTCATTGTGTAACACGTAAACGCAAAACGTATCAGTTGAGTACAAGAGTGAATTGAGATATCACAGTGATCAAGCACGACCAATCACTCAAAGGAAAATTCTCTTCCATAATTTATACATGCAATAATTTCAAGCCTGTAACTATAAGGGAAAGTCACCCATAAACATTTTGTTTGGTTAACACATACAAGGAGTGTACATAATAATGTTATGCACATTGTAGACTGAGGGTGCAAGGGTTAATGGGATGGGAAGGGCTTCAGTGTGATCCAAATTCTGGTGTTTCCAACTGACCACATGCACGTGCCTTCACAAATGGTACATGTTGCCATGGTAATGTGATTGATAAGTACTACCGCAAACTCCAAGAAATTGATTGCAGGTTTCAAAGATGAACCCTTTCAATTCTGAAAAACGCTTGTTTATTTCAATGGAATGAAGTGGAAAGGTGAAATAAACAAAAGTCATCTCTAAGTTATGCATCTTCAATTAAAGTCAAGTTAAACTGCAGTACGTAACCCTTGATCCATGATTTTAGATATTTTATATGTTGGCCTATACAGCTGTTAAGTAACATGAAATCACTTTATCATCCGATTCCGAGTTTGTTACTGTGATAAATACAGAGCCTAGATACAGGGAGTACTGAATACAGTGAGGACTCAGTACAGGGGCCCTCAACAAAGTTGGGTGTCAATAATAGGGGTCCCTCAATACAGGGGCCCCTCAATACAGGGTCCCCTCAATACAGGGGTCCCTCAATACAAGGGTCCTTCAATACAGGGGCCCTTGATACAGGGGTCCCACAATACAGGGGGCCCTCAGTACAGGGGCCCCTCAATACAAGGGTCCCTCAATACAGGGTCCCTCAATACAGGATCCCTCAATACAGGATCCCTCAATACAGGGTCCCTCAATACAGGGTCCCTCAATACAGGATCCCTCAATACAGGATCCCTCAATACAGGGTCCCTTGATACAGGGGCCCTCGATACAGAGTCCCTCAATACAAGGGTCCCTCAATACAGAAGGAACATAGGGGTCATCCATGTAGAGGGCCCTTAATAGAGAGATGCCCGTCAGTACAGTGTCCTACACAAGGACCTTCATAGTGCTTGTTTTCAATCTGTTGTCCTTTACATCTCATTGAAGGGTCAGTTATGAGCTAGCTTGAATGGTATGTGTGACATTGTCTGTGCACATGCCAACATGCAACACTGTTGTAACAATGCAGGGTCATCAACAGGTTCAGCAATGTGCACGCATACAACATCATGTGGCAGGTACAGAACCCCCCGCAATCAATCAATGTTACAAAGCAATGATTCCCTAAGCAGGTAGACAAAATGTAGCAAATGTTAAAATGAACACCTAAAGTTCAATGCCTGAACAATACACCAATTTGAATATCTGCATAGTGAGATCAAGTGAGACATGTGCCATGTGGCTTAAATATGCGTAGAAATGACTATGAATGTTGATGCTGCACACATCATTCACCTGTAAGCATGGTCACAGTGCGTTTGGGATAGTTTGAGAAATGGTGAGTCTAAGGAATTTATGGATATTATGTGAATTCCTAAAACCACTGTCTGCTATACAGAGCTGTCAACACCACTACACTTATAATATCAAATATCAAACACACAAACTACATATATTATATAACACTATCATTATAGTATTATATTGAACTTTGTCTATTGACCTGTACGTGCTTGTAGGAGGGACGTAACAGGATTCAAAGACTGAGGAGGAACAAATCAGCGTATTTACTGTTCCCTAATCATCTAGCTCCATCTATCCTTCACTCTTATTTTCATATTTTCCCAAAATGTGATGGTGTGAGGGGGACATTTACTTCTAGTTCTCACGGCCAGTTACACTCCTGATAGGCTGGATATCCAATCACAGTTGCTGGGAAATTACTGCATATTAATGTGTGGCATTGATTACAGCAACACCAAAGTGTACAAATGCCGAGCAGAGAGCAAGGCAAATATTTGTGATGTTTGATCATCTCATGTCTGTATATACGTACAGTACTATGCATGTGGCACGTAAGTAACGATTGATTATATATATACACACACATATATATATATAAGTATTGGTTATAACCTCCTCCAAGTTGCATGACAACGAGGAGATGGGTCATAACCATCTTCTAAACAGATGCCAAATGACGAAATCTATTTGAATTATTCAGCAATGAACACTCTTCAGAGGTTCACAAGTGCAGTTAGGGAATGACACGTGTCTGTATTGTTACGGTAAACTAAAAGATAGAGCGTTATATGTAGATCTGTATGAAATATATAGACGTGACAAATCCTTTGATGTGGTAATGAATTAGTTTAGAATTATACATGTAAAGGAAGAACAATGCAATCCATCCAGTGAATACTAATGGGTTACCAGTTCAGCCCACATACAAGCTAGAGCATCAGTAAAGGCTGTTTTTCAGCACTCAATTTAAAACTGCTATTTCTCCCCAATACAAATGACAGCATTTCTTTATTCCTTCCGACTAGGTTGGTCCATCTGACCAGGTCAACCGTCAGTTGAAGCCTGCATTTCTCTGACATGATTAACTGGATTGCACCAGTGAGGCCCAAAGTACTTCTATGTATCCCATAGTAATTTTATAGTCACATGAACACACACACACACACACACACACACACACACGCACACACACACACACACACACCTCATATGCTGCAAGCCGCATGAACTGTTTTGCAGATTGGCTCCAAATGGCAGGGACCGTGATGACCCAGCGAATCACGTTCTCGACAATTCCACTTGAAGACTGGTCGTACAACTCTTGCATGAAGAGTTCCTTGAAATAGCATAGAGCATTGGCAAAGACAGTAACTGCTGATACTTGGGTCCCATTAACAGCCGTTAAAGTCATATCTCGGTGAATTCTCTGCGAAAGGAATAAGCGTATACAAAGTGTCCATCCAATGTCATTAATTCACACATAAGGCTAAGAGTTATATGCCAGTTTCATGCATACGAAGAAGAACTTTGCAATTTGGATGTATTTTATCTTTGGACAGATAATTCATGTCACATTTTTTCATCAAGGAATCATTCAATTGTACAAAGATTCGCCCACTTGGGCTTCTTCAGGTACGTACACACAACTTAACTATACTGATCAAATTGCAACCTGCGTTAAGCAGTCCAAAGATAAAACACATCCAAATCGATCTAGCATGTTGAAGAATTTCTACAATCAAGAGCTTCACAACAATCTTAATGTAGTAGAACTCCCTTCACGTGTACTCTAAGGGACACCTTATCCATTTTCATCATAACATAATTTCCTCTCAACTGAACAGAGTACATTGTGTTGGAGCTCTAAGTGATCTTTTGTGATAAGAGTTTGGCAATGTCATGAATGAGTTCTTTCATACTTATGCAATGCTATACATAATATGGCTGGCATTGGGAGCTGTAAGAGATCTTTTGTGTTAACCAAAATGTCTTGTTAAGGATTATTTGTGCAGTGGGTCCTTTTATACCTTCGACGTGTAGTCTCCAACACCCGATTATAAGCAGACATCTCGGGGTATGATTGATCTTGGTATGTGTTATTGAACATACAATAGCTATATTTGAGCCTGAAGGATATTGGTAACCTCACACCTCTCATAAGAACTAACGAGTGTTTGTGCTTATACAGTGTTTATATTCCATAAAGATTAATCACATACATACCTATGGACAGCTTGGTGCTTACAAATTGGACATGATTACGTTAAAGGGCATATCCAAATATAATCTCACATCGCGATAGCAAACAGGTGTTAATTTTACGGAGTGGGGTCGGGATGAGGTGTACTACAGGAAGTACATTGAATGTAATCACAGTCCGACCATCATCTGAGCCTGTCGTGGATGTACCCATGTAGAGATAGTCCTGATGGCAGACATAGCCTTGAGATCATTTGTACTCCCTATGATTCAGTTTAGCTGGGAGTTTCGCGCTGATTCGGTTCCAAACGTATAACCTTCACCACAGAATAGTCTGGCACTGAAATGTCACAAGTGCAATTAAAACTCTCGCCCTAGGACTATGTAGGAATGATTGGAACTCGGATGTTAGGGAGAAGCCGACTCATGAACATTATTATGTATTGTTATCAGGAGATTTAGTTACGGCGTGCTTATAATCCACTCACCTCCGTGTATTGAAGCTCCATTTTGAAGCGCTCGAAATAAAGATGGTTGGCCTGGTCTGAAGGATTCATGTCGCTGTAAAGCTCCTTCGCTTCGTGACCAAAAGCCACAAATTCTTCATTGCGATTTAGTAAAAGGGTTGTAGGGATCTTGAAATGACTGGTACATCGGTCTCTGGGTCCGCCGTCCACTCGGCGCATCAATTGAACTTTGTCGGGATTTAGAGAAGAAGCGTATGCGTAACCACTGTACGTGGTTCCAAAGTCGATGGCCACCACAAGAAACGGTCCCCTGGTTAACGTATCCGTCTGAAGCTCGGCGATACCTTTATAAGGAGTTTCATCCGATCCCCGATTCTTTCGTTTCAGTTTCCAAGGCTTGGATTTCCTTCCCGCAGCTTTCAACGCCATTCCGTCCAACGTCGTGTTATGAGTGTTTCTGCGTTATACTACACACCGCAGTGCAGGTTGTACCGTATGTAGGCGGGGTTCGTCCGCCTTGCACCTTATATAAGCCTATGATGGACTCAGCAACCATATTCATATGGCCTGCGTAGGAGTGACCCCAGTCCAGAGCGAATTCCATTCTCGAACAAGATGAATAGTAAGCCTCACCAATCTCGATACGCAAGAACTCAAGTCCCTTCGATGGGCGAAAACGGTTTTCTCTCTCACCAGTACCCTCCGGTCAGGCCATCCCTTTCTCGCAGCTCCAGCACTTCCAGCGGTCGCTCTGCGCCTACGAATGGGCACGACAAGCACTTTGTTGTCGCAGCTATTGACTTCGGGACGACCTACAGCGGCTACGCTTTCTCGTTTACTCGCGATCCGGACAGCATACACATGATGAGAAAGTGGGAGGGAGGCGACCCGGGTGTCACCAATCAAAAGACCCCAACAACGCTCCTGCTGAAACCGAACGGCGAGTTCCATTCCTTTGGCTTCTCTGCTCGTGACTGCTACCACGATCTGGAAGAAAACGAAGCCAGGAAGTGGTACTACTTCGAAAAGTTCAAGATGTCCCTACACTCCAGCCAGGTGAGACTCCTCGGCACAATCCTGGTATTGAACACTCGTAGTTTGTTGTTTGTCGCCATTAAAGGAACCCTCCCATCGACCTAGCAACACCATTGATGTGATTATACACATATTAATGAGAGATTAATCCCTTATCTGATAATCAAGATAGTCAGAAACTCTAGTGTCACACAACACTAGAAAAAGAAAAAATCTATTCTAGTCAGACATGTTTACTATATGTCAGACTACGTATAAAAAGTAATGATTGATTCAATGGCTGTTGGGTACAGTGAGGTTGGTCTATTATTGTTCAAACTTGCATCGTGTTACCGAGGTCAAATGCAGTGGTTTGCTGGTCCACAGCAAGTCACAAAGGGGCTGGGCTCTTCACATACATCTTCCACAATGTGCAGCTGCTTATGTATTAGTGTTAACTATTACTTATATGTCCTGTATCAATGGTTTGTTTGCCCGAGATAGTGTAGAATACATATCACTGTATTAGTAATGTGTAAATGTTGTGCTTGTCAAATAGTAAATGTATGATGTTTTGTCCTAAACCTAAAACCTTTTGTCATGTACTGTATCAATGGTTTGTTTGCCCGAGATAGTGTAGAATACATATCATTGTATTAGTAATGTGTAAATGTTGTGCTTGTCAAATAGTAAATGTATGATGTTTTGTGTGTGTTGAATTCCTGTTAAT
Organism: Chondrilla cf. caribensis; assembly: GCA_964020155.1. NCBI lineage: Eukaryota > Metazoa > Porifera > Demospongiae > Chondrillida > Chondrillidae > Chondrilla > Chondrilla cf. caribensis. The sequence continues at coordinate 2,482,313 of OZ026568.1, forward strand.
TCACCATCACTTTGTCTAACGCACTCTTTAGTCTGCCACCATTAATTTTATTTTGATCCATTATATTTTGTGTACACAATGATGATGCGTATAACCTTAGACTACCAAACTTCTTAATTCTCCCTGGATTTCACACAAATAGTGGCAGATCAACAGACCTCATCATACAGTGAGAACATCATTGCTATAATATAGTCTGGGTTGTATATTAATTGCACATTGTTTACAGCATCATAATCAACACTGTTGTTGGGAAAATCCTGTCACAGTCTGGTGGAAAGTTCTTCATCTCCCTAACTTCTTCTGAAGAACTCTCTTCACCAGACTGTGTTTTCAAACGTTCCTCAATCTGACGGGATTTTCTCAACAACAGTTGGAAACTTTGCAGTCCAAAATCCCCATTCAATAATTAACACTGTTACAATATTTTTATTTACTTAATTCTTATACTTAATACTATTAATAATAATTCCTGTGTATGACCATCCTATTGGGTTGTTGTTCAATGGAACAGACACAGGCTCCCAATATGGTCGTGTTAAAATTCCATTCCAATATTCCATGTCCCTGATCCAAGCCACACACACAGGAAGCCTGGTCCATTCGGCCTATGGTGAATGAGATGTACCAAATAGCAAGTAGGGACACTACAGGTTACGATGATCAGAATACCCATGGCTATTTTGTTGGTGAATTGCATTTACCATATTATGTACCAAACTGTTGTCAAGGGAGTGGTTATCCACACATTGCTTGAATTCACAGTTAGCAAAGATTAGAGTGCTATCATGTTGATGTAGAAAATTAACGCAAAACCCAATGCTCATTATGTGATTACTAGATAGATACTGTAGTTGGAATTGACAAGTTATTATTCAATAATTTTACTTCGTGTAAGGTTCTTCCATCTTCAGCTTATCTGGGAGGTAACTATTCACAACTGTAGACAGTCCCACGAGATCACCTACGTAGGTCTGTACTGTACTTGTCAACTAAACCAACCCATCCCTGTGGAGAGGACTCTGTTATTGTTGTTATTTGTGCAAGTTGGAATGCTCTGCTCTGCCCTGTTGATATAAATATACGTTATTTTCTCGTTGTTTGTGAAACACTGCAAGTACCATCACACATGGTTCATCAAAAGCTACATTTATACAACACTCCTTTATGATTTTTACGTACCTCCATCGACTGAGTTATGAATGATGTTCCCTGATTTATCCAACACCTGGCTTATCTCATGACAAATGTGGTAAAGTAGTCCAGGTCCCACTACAATATAGTAGGACCTGGGTTATATAAGTATATATGTACTTGTGTACATCCTTATCCATGAGCCTAAAGTACCTTAGAATAGACTCTCCATTGGAATTTTGTAGTTTTAGCAACACCTTGTCTTTGGGCTTCAGTGTGCAAATTTATTCACTTGTTATATGTATAACCACAACACCCCATAGCTATTTATAGGTATGTGTTGGGTAGTACTGTAGTGTATCAGATGAGTTGGTACTGTACCCAGTGTAGTACACTTTTCTTTTCACTTGCAAACTAGCTATTCATACCATAATAAGTCGTTTGCTACACATGTACATAATATATATATATATATAATATATATATATATATATGTACACACCACATTTACACATATGACCATATATATAAGCAAAATATACGTATATTCCTATTTTATGTGTACACACACATACGTACACAAACACACACACGTGAATAAACATGTACACATGTACACACACACACACACACACACACACACACACAACACACACACATACACACACACACACACAAACACACATACATACACAAACACACACACATGAATACACACATGTACACATGTACTCACACACACGCGCGTGCACACACACACATCCAAGTACACGTGTTACACATCTCCCTCGTTAGAAATGAAGTCTTAACATCTGATAATCATGACATACTGTCTGTATTTTGCTCATAAGTGGTTTATTGGACTATTGAGTTCATGTAGTACTTGTACTCTGGTCAACCCACATGTGGTGACAAGCAGCTGTCACTTTGTAGCTGTGTCAGCTATAAAAGCTTCTCACCTGCTAGTAAACCAGATAACATCATTTGACCATGATGTGATCTTATGCATGCATTTGCTCTAGCAGACTACATCTGTGTTACTGAGTAGTGCAACTGTGTCTGAATCTTGCTGTTATAGTGTTAAGGTACCCGTTACTAGATTAAAGTCTTTGTATTTGTGTGTGTGTGTGTGTTTGTTTGTGTGTTTGTGTGTGTGTGTGTGTGTGTGTGTGTGCGTGTGTGTGTGTGTGTATGTGTACATGTCCACAAATATACTGTACATACTTGTATACATACATGTATAACATTGCATGTCTATGTACATAGCAGGGTTCTCCTCAGAATTTTTCTTATGCATTATCAGTTAACAAAAGTTCAACTGTTTGTTGTAAGGTGGTGACTCGATAGATATTCCTCACAAAGCACGTGTTCACCACTGGCGGTACCATCTAAACAGTAAATACTGATCAAATGAAATAAAATACTATGTTACTTTAAAACAGAGAGCTTCCAGTTTTACACAATACTAGTCCATATAGTTACATGCTGTACAAAGATTACTTCAACATCTTCCTTCTTCAATGCCATACGTAGTTAACCCTCCTAGTCCCATGCAATGCGCAAGATTTTTTTCAAAAAATACATTTATTACTAAACACCATAACATCAAACCTCACTTATGTCATATCAGTAATCATGCTACCATAATATTATATTGTTGCATGACGTCATTAAAATAGTGGGGACATCTCAAAATATGAATGATTAAAAAAATGGCAGATTGCCATTTGGCTGAGTCTTGAGGGACTTGTCGATCTCTTCCAGAATAATGCCGCAATGTTGTCGGTGTAACGGCAAAGGCAGATGCTTGAACTTTACATGTAAGAAATCGGGAAGAAAATGTATTGATTGTTTGCCCTCAAAGAAGAACCAGTGTGAGAACGTAAATTTAGCCACTACGGATGATTTGGTGGACATCTCAGGGAGGCTCTACTCAGTGACAACAGTAGCAGTTGGCCCCCTCCAGCTAACCCTCTACTGAGGTGAGGGAATAGAGATGTCAATGGAAGACATAGTGTTAGAATTGAACGGCATAGTGAGGTGCTGCAGTATAGCTGGGAGAACTCTGTATAATAGTATATTATGTCTTGTGTGTTCAGTGTGGTTATCAGGTATGCATTAATATTATGTAAATATGGTAAGTATACTGTAAAGATAAATGTCTCCTGTATTTATGGGATATTGGATAGGGTTGAGCTGTGTGTCTCATACTGTAAGGTGATACGGGAATTGATAGGGTAATTTGCACGTGTATCAATAGTGAATTTTCCAAAAACAGTTACACAGGTTCTTATGTTAACGTGTGTGGTCCACACTCCAGTTACATGATACCTATTGACGTGCACGTTTTGACTGTCTACCGTGTGAGTCAAGTAACCTGACTCAAGTTGGGACAGTAGACGTTTAACAGGAAGTTAGCGCACCCAGAGGAGAATTTGAAGCAAGCACACCTTTTGTATCCAATTTGATGTCTTGTTTACTGGTCATCGATCATTATTTGATTTTGATAATTATTAATTGATATTTACATCTGCTGTCAATTTACTATCGATATAGATGTATTAGAGGTCCAGATATGTTCTCCTTGAGCAGAAATGTATAGCTGACAGCACAACGTCTTTGTACGTATAATGTTAGCTGTGCTACAATGGAATCTCTGGTTCATGTGCGTGTGGTGGTTGTTGGCACTCCAGTTGACTGAGCTACTAAGTGTATGGTCAAGCACTTGTGTGTCTGTCCTTGTATGCAAGAGTGTGGTGTGTATCAAGATGTCTTTTGTTTATTATGACTGAAAGATTGATGCGCATCATTATGTTTGTTTATTGTGACTGGAAGATGTATATGTATCAAGATGTTTGTTTGTGACTGGAAGGTTGATGTGTATCAATATATTTGTTTATTTTGACTGAAGTATTGATATGTGTCTAGGTATTATTTGCTTATTGAGACTAACAAATTAATTAAGATGCTGTCTGTTTCATTGGGACGGGCGGGTTTTGATCAGTAAACATTCAATGTGTACCGCCTAGATGAGGTCGGTTCATTGTTATCACATTTTCTGGTTCACTGCATTGGGACTGACTTAGCTCTTTCCCTGTAGATACTGTAGCTGTAACTCCCATGTGGAACTGTCCCTTATGTAGCTCTCCGCCAAGCATAACACTTCAATAAACGTAGCACTCTACCATATGTAGTGTTCCGCCAAACGTAGCACTTACCATTGTATGTAGCACTCCGCCAAACGTAGCACTCCACCAAACGTAGCACTCCACCAAACGTAGCACTCCACCAAACGTAGCACTTCACCATATGTAGCACTCCACCATACGTAGCACTTCACCAAACGTAGCACTTCACCATATGTAGTAATCGACTCAATGTATCACTCTATCATATGTAACACCCTTTACAGTAACATGTGGTATTAGTTACATCATAACCATATTTGTCAGAACAGGGGACCTCGCTGTGATCACAAGACGTATCCTTCATTGTAATAATGCATTGTGGAGTACATATCTCAACTTTGAACTTTATTTCCCTTTGTCCTTTTTTGTTAACGAACCATTTTCTCAGAGTCTGAGAGTGGGAGGAGTGTGGGTGCAGGTTCACACTACTCTTTACAGTAATAATAGATTGATAATTGATTGGGATGTATCTGCATTGCAGCTGAGCTAATAATGATTAGGCCTGGGGGTACACAGAGCAGGTCAACTTGGAATGAGTTTCTTTGGAGCACAGCTAATATGTATGGAAGTGGGGACAGGTTTCGTGTGTGTGTGTGTGTGTGTGTGTGTGTGTGTGTGACACACACGTGCACACGCACACACATACACAAACACACACACACACACACACACACACACACACACACACACACACACACACACACTGAAGTTCCTAGCTGCATATTACATATGTATCAACTGAAGTAACACTTACATGTATCAATGGTTCAGTGCTCAAACCTAGCTATTCATAATTATACTGTGTTTTTCAAGTTTTCTTGTTACTCCTATATACATAGTATTCTCTTTATGAGTCCATGTTCATCTATCATACAAGTGTACACAATATACAGTTATACAGCAAAATCTCTATAATAGCCAGGTTTCTAAGTCCCAAAAGGGTCGATAGTGTACAATTCAACCAAAATCCCAAGGTTGACCACTACAGACAGGTTCTACTGTATATGTATACACATGTACATTCTCACTCCATTCACATATCTGTATCGGAATGCAGGATTTACACAAAGGTGTTGAAATACAGGCAGCCAACGGGAAGAAAATGCTGGCCGTGAAGGTGTTTTCCCATGCTCTGCGTTTCTTCAAAGACCACTGTCTCCACGAGTTGTCAGACCAGTCGGCAACCAGAATCATGAACGATGACATCAGATGGGTCATCACTGTTCCTGCTATTTGGAGACAGCCTGCCAAGCAGTTCATGAGATACGCTGCTTACGAGGTGAGATAATGGAATTCATGTTATTCATGAATGTGTCCAGCCCCGACCACATGCATATTTTCAATGAGAGTACCACTCGACAAAGTGCACGAGCTGGTATGGAATGATGTACTGGATGCTCTCCATTGAGTGCAGTAGTGTACAATAACAGTGCATACACGTGAGGAATTTTGTCATTACATTTCACTTCTATAGGAAGTAAATCAGCATGAAATTGAACAGTTATTCATTTGTAATTTCAAAACATGTGTACTAGCCACTCATCCTATGTTTTGTAGCTTTGCAAACACAGTCCAATTTGCTTAGTAAGTACCTTGAAGGGTAAACCTAATCTGTACTTTTATTGGAGGTACTTACTATCAGTACTGGTTTACATAGTGTACATGAGCTAGGGACCGAGTGAGACATTTTAACCAGGAGTATGTGTTAATCAGAGTATGCACGCATACATACGTACTTAATAAACATGTTACAGTGTACGTATATTGGATATAAAATATGATACTCATTTATCTTGTAATTAACTGTACAGTGATAGGTTTTCTGTCAGAAGGGTATTTTTCTCCCTTTATCCTCTCCCACTCAATACCCAGTCTTGATACATACGGTACCAGTTACTACTCAGCTTCTACTACTTACACCATATTAATTGACCGAGGCTGAAGGCACATTCAATGACACAGCATGTAGTATGAACTCGATTTAGTAGCTAGTTCATGACTGGTGATATTGAAGCATATCCGGTTCAAAACTATAACTTAATGATGAGGATTAACTGCTTCCTGTCCTAGGTCAATCGGGTGTTCCTGATGTACATATGTACAGTATTCACACCACTACATTCCAATAATACCAATAATCGAAATCAACAGGTGCTTAGGTGGTCATTGCCCTGACAGCTGCTGCCTGGTGGTGCCTTCGATGTTTGACATCATGGGACGATAATGTCACTAATTTCATGCGCCAGGTGAAGTATGCGTGTACACCTCACACAACCACCAGGTACAGTATGTGTGTACACCTCACACAACCACCAGGTGCAGTATGTGTGTACACCTCACACAACCACCAGGTACAGTATGTGTGTACACCTCACACAACCACCAGGTACAGTATGTGTGTACACCTCACACAACCACCAGGTACAGTATGTGTGTACACCTCACACAACCATCAGGTGCAGTATGTGTGTACACCTCACACAACCACCAGGTACAGTATGTGTGTACACCTCACACAACCACCAGGTACAGTATGTGTGTACACCTCACACAACCACCAGGTACAGTATGTGTGTACACCTCACACAACCACCAGGTACAGTATGTGTGTACACCTCACACAACCATCAGGTGCAGTATGTGTGTACACCTCACACAACCACCAGGTACAGTATGTGTGTACACCTCACACAACCACCAGGTACAGTATGTGTGTACACCTCACACAACCACCAGGTGCAGTATGTGTGTACACCTCACACAACCACCAGGTACAGTATGTGTGTACACCTCACACAACCATCAGGTGCAGTATGTGTGTACACCTCACACAACCACCAGGTGCAGTATGTGTACACCTCACACAACCACCAGGTACAGTATGTGTGTACACCTCACACAACCACCAGGTGAAGTATGCGTGTACACCTCACACAACCACCAGGTGCAGTATGTGTGTACACCTCACACAACCACCAGGTGCACTATGCATGCATAGACATAGAAGAATTAATATATATTTGCAGACCCATAGGCAGGAGATAGGATGCGAGGGATTCCCGTTTGAACGTTCATTTTTGCTCAGTCAGCACATTATGTTCAGTACTGACTGGCTCATTTGGAATCAATTATCAACAGATTGTCTATTAATAAACCATTTGTACCCTGGTTTCTCAAACCAATGGAATATTATCATCAATTTCCTGTGACCTATAAATGATGTAATACCAAACCATGAGTGGGAGCTGCAGTGGTACTGTCATTGCACTTGGCTAGTCGAGGTGATGGTGTGTGTATCACACTGTTGGGTGGGGGCATTGCAGTGGGTATGCAGTTTCCCATTTCCTATCGCATGTTGGTCCCATCTTTGTGTGTTGAGGGTATGTACGTATGTATGTATGTACAATTCAACTTGCTTAGTGAGTACGGTAGAGGCTTATTGAGATGAATTATAATGGATCTCCAAAGGTTTTTTAATAGGACCTATCAATCTACAATAGGATCTATCGATCTACAATAGGATCTATTGATCTACATCTAGTGTAGATTTTGATTTGCACAAATTACTTCAGTGCAGTGTTTCAAACCTTCAAAGCTTTGTCAAGTACAAATAAGGTGCATACTAAATCAAAACAGTTGATATCCTATTGCTTTTGTGCTGGAACTATACAGGACTCACAAAATCAGCTCTTGTTATCAGACATTCCTATCGGGATTTGTTTACAGATGTTTACAAATGTATGTACAGTCCACACTACGACAGGAATTCAAATTTCGCTCAAAGAATGGTTTGTGATAAACATCAATTTGCTATTAGAGGGTTTGCTTGAATGAGTTTCTACTACACCACAAATGGCACACCAAACCTGTACTTCTTATCAGATGTACTTGATATCAGAATTGGTTGATATACATAGTGTGTACATGAGTTAGGGACTAAGTGAAGTGTATGTACATACTAACAGTAACCTATACAACCAAGTACCTACATACCAAGCAAGATATGTTCCAGTACAGTGTTTTGTGTTGTTCACATTTGCTGAAGTGAAAAGTGATATTGCCACAATTGAAAACTGTATAATTAACCCACTGCTGTTGTGAGACCTGCTCTTTGTTTATTTTGGATTCCTTTGTTTCTGAGGTACTACTTTGATAAGGAATGAAATTCACTAATGTGTCACATAGCCTACTACTCACTACTACTTTACTTTATTGTCAGTAGTAACTTCTTCTGCCACTGTAGGCTGGTCTTGCAACTTCTCAGAAGCCTAACCAACTGCTGATAGCCTTAGAACCTGAAGCTGCTTCCATTTACTGTCGGAAGCTCAAACAAAGGGAGTGTGTCCCTGAGGAGGAACACCAGTCAATGGGACATCACGGCTCACTTTCGTCACTTAAACGCCATCCTCCATTATCGGTGTCAGCCAGTTCACTAACATCGTCTTCCTCCTTACCGGTGTCTGCAGACTTCAAACCTGGGACGAGGTACTTGGTGGTGGACTGTGGAGGGGGGACGGTGGACCTGACAGTTCATGAGATCGAGGCAGGAGGAACGCTGAAAGAGCTCTACAAGGCATCGGGTGGGGCGTGGGGTGCAATCGGAATTGACTACGAATTCGAAGAGTTGCTGAAGAAGATATTCGGAGTTGACTTTGTTGTGAGTTTCAAGAGTATAAAACCTGCTGGATGGGTTGATCTAATGATTGCTTTTGAAGCTAAAAAGCGAACTGTTAGTCCTACAAAATCCAATCCTCTCAATATATCCCTCCCATTCTCGTTCATCGAACACTATCAGAAATTAAAAGGCCAGTCTGTGGAAGCTGCCATCAAGAAGTTTGGCAACAAGGATATTCGCTGGTCCTCACAAGGGATGTTGAGGCTCTCACCCACCGCCATGCATTGCTTGTTTGAGCCTGTTATGCATGAGATCGTACAGCACATCGTAACTTTAATCAGAAAACCGGAGCTTTCGAGATTGAAGTTCCTGTTCCTCGTTGGAGGGTTTTCAGAATCTCCACTCCTGCAAGCGGAAGTCAGGAATGCCTTTTCACATCAGCTGAAAGTAATCATTCCTCAAGACATCAGCCTGTGTATCTTGAAGGGAGCTGTATTATTCGGTCTCGATCCCACAATAGTACGTGTGCGACGATCGGCCTTAACATACGGAGTAGGAGTTCTCAATAGGTTCATCGAAGGGAAACACCCAGTGAAAAAGCGTGTCCAGAAAGACGGTGAACTTTGGTGCAATGATGTCTTTGATACCTTTGTCATGGTGGACCAGTCCATAGCTTTAGGAGAAGTTGTTACTCGAGCGTACACCCCCGCTAAATCATACCAAACACACACGGTCATCACAATTTATGCCAGCGAGAAGGAACACGTGTTGTACACCGACGATCCAGGGGTTCATCCGGTGGGCGAACTGTATCTGGAAATGCCTGACACCACTGGTGGCAAGAACCGTCAGCTTCAAGCGTCCATGATGTTTGGAGACACAGAGATCAAGGTGGAAGCAAAGGACCTCACCAGTGGAAAGATTGCCAACGCCGTTATAGATTTTCTCAATAAATAACTTAATACAACACATAATGTAAAATTGGTGATCGTGACTTTGTGTGTCTGCTTTTTCTGTTCCTGATTTGTGTACCGTTCACATGACTGAAGTGTAATATGACGTTAGGTTATAATTATTATTTCTATTTGTGTGTACATTTATTTTTATCACATTTCAGTTTAATTTTTTATTCTGAAAATGCATGTAATACGATGTTGATATGTATGTATAGTAATTATTTTGTATGACATTACATATTGCATGTGTTATATACATGTGTGCAGTATATTGTTCACAATAATATACGTATGCTCTTACGTACATATAATATATAATATATATTATATAGTTTATTATATACAATATTATAAATAAATTTGTAGTGTGTAAATAAATATGTAAATAAACAGTATAATCTATTGTACTATAATATGTCATTATATATAATCCTCTATACGTATATACAAATTATTATATCGCCCACATGTACAATAAATATGATAATATATACCTATTCCCATTTGATATTATTTCTGCAATTATTACATAATACGAATGTACATCCATACAAATTGTCAAAGAAAATTATTGATGAAATCAAAACTTGAAAAATCAATCGAAAGTTGCTGTCACCAATCTTTGAAGAAAGGAGCTCTAGACCTGACGTGAAGCTTGTCGATCAGCCTCTTGGTTCTACTCTCTCTGATTTTCTGAATGCTGATGGGCTGCATCTCTACCAGTTGAAGAGGAGTTGAACGTCTCTGAAGTGCTTCTACCAAGTTCCTTATCTGTAGAGACAAGTTGGTCATGAGATCATGCAGCAAAATGTGTAGTATACAAATCCATTCACTCTGCACACACATCACAGATACACGCCATATGCACACAAACACACACACACACGAGCACACACACACACACACACACACAAGCACACACACACACACATACACACACACACACACACACACACACACACAAGCACACACACACACAAGCACACACACACACACACACACACACACACACACACACACACACACACACACAAGATACGTACATACATATGTATGCATACATGCATGAACATAGTTTTCAGTGTGGTAGTTAATAATATGAAGACTGCATAGCAGTAGCATAAATACGGCCATCATCACAATAACACAATGTCATACAATTTTCAAAGGATGTAGAATGTGAAGAGGAGTATAATCATAGGTTATTACAACTAAACCACTCATTCACTCTGAAAAAGAGTATAATTCCTCACTGGGTAGGAGGCAGAAGTGTACACATTAAGCACTAACGGCTACCATTAATACATGCATGTACATATGTACACTTGATCAGCAAATATGAATGAGGGCTACCCAGCCAATCTCCGCTTCCAATTGAACACTCACTTGTCCTCGCATCACTCCCATCTGTTTCTCAAACACATCTGCATTGTAGTGTTTGTCCCTCTACAACAGGACAAATTGATGATCAATCACACTAAACATGCAGTGAAATGTGGTCTAATGTATGTATGTACACATTAGTTCATTTACACTGGAGCCTTGAAGTGCTTTATTCTGAAATGATATTAACCAGTCCCAAACAGCCTTGATACGTATGTGGTACACCTGAAATGATTGTGATCGCCTCACTGGGATCACACAAAAAACAGTTTTGACTTATAAAGTGATTTAGAGGTACTTTAATGTTCTCTAGTGTAACAGGGGTTTTAGAGCAGGAATTGTAATGTTCCACCAGGTGTGCACTGTATAGCAATTGTGATAATACTTCATATGACTATCACGGTCCACAGAGACAAAAAGGGAAAATATCCAAAATTGTTACATTAGACAGGATAGGTTAAAAGATACTGTAACTACCCACCATACATTGTTAGATGGACACTCAATCCCTCATGACTTCCTGATACTATGCTATCAATTCCCTCCACCAGACAGATCTTGTATCCCCAGGTACACAGACAAACATTGCAATGAGACATAATCTTGTGAACGTCTAACCTTGAAAAGCAAACGCAGGTCAGCTGCTAAGGAATCTACAAATGCACTGTCTTCCAATTTTGGTAAATATGTTTCAGCTGTTGTGTCTGAAAAGGGTATCTTTGCTATTGGCAACCAGGACCAGTAGAAGGGATCTATAGTACACAAGAACACAATAGGTGAAGGAGGGGGACAGATGGAGGGGAGAGGGGACAGGTGGAGGAGAGGGGACAGGTGAAGGAGGGGGACAGATGGAGGAGAGGGGACAGGTGAAGGAGAGGGGACAGGTGGAGGAGAGGGGACAGGTGGAGGAGAGGGGACAGGAGGAGGAGAGGGGACAGGTGGAGAAGAGGGGACAGGAGGAGGAGAGGGGACAGGTGAAGGAGAGGGGACAGGTGGAGGAGAGGGGACAGGTGGAGGAGAGGGGACAGGAGGAGGAGAGGGGACAGGTAGAGGAGAGGGGACAGATGGAGGAGAGGGGACAGGTGGAGAAGAGGGGACAGGAGGAGGAGAGGGGACAGATGGAGGAGAGGGGACAGGAGGAGGAGAGGGGACAGGTAGAGGAGAGGGACAGGTGGAGAAGAGGGGACAGATGGAGGAGAGGGGACAGGTGGAGGAGAGGGGACAGGTGGAGGAAAGGGGACAGGTGGAGGTGGGGTAAAACAGGATGCCCCACCCTCTTGTGTACACTACCTACGTACATATATAATTCACCATACAAACTTCTCAGATGTGTGCACACACTCTGCATGCACATATACAGAACCAGGACTCACAAGCTCTCCACTGGTCAGGGTGTTTGAAAGGGAAGGACAATCCATTATCAATTGCGGCTATTCTAATGCTTCCCCCCTCTGCTGTTGATTCAACCAGCTGCCAACTTTCATCCTCCTACAAAAGGCAACAGCCATACAGTACATACACATAATACATATCCATGTCTACATGAAATAGGTATAGTGAAACCTGCTTAGTAAGTACCCTGGCTAGTACGTACATACATACTCTTGGTTAGCGAATACACTTCACTCAGTCCCTATAGCTCATGTACACTATATCAACCAGTACTGACAGGAAGTACCTCTGATAAGAAGTAGAGATTTGGTGTGCCCTTCCAAGCAAGTTGGACTGTATTTCAACATTACCGCTACATTAACAGTACAACACACAGGGTTCTGCCCACACTGGTCGGGTGTGGTTGGGCCAACCACCACAAACTATAGAATGACCACCATTAGCTGTATTCCAACCAGTTTACCCATATTCTGCCTAAATATATAGCAGCAACTGTGCCCGTTACCATTTCATACTGCAGCTGATCATTGAATTAATGATAATAAATTTGGAAATTATTGACCTAGCCATACTTCCACCCGCCATAAATTGACAAAACGGCAGTCTCGATTGAGGCATGGTATATCAATATATAGCAAATGTACAAACACCCAAGTTAACCAGATTACCACCACTAAAGATGGTCTGGGCAGAACCCTGAACACAGAATACAGTGCCACAATAGAAAAGCAACTGTAGTAGAATGTTGCCAATGCAACTAAAGACAGCCATCCTAAAGTTACACATAGTATTGATGCATATACATGTATGTACGTATATAATATGTATGTATGAACGTACATATGCATAAAAAGTATATGTACGTACATATGTGTAATAAATGATATGAATATACATGTATTGTACACACTTCTGGATATGCTGTATGTACAGTATGCCCTACAGGTCCTGTTACCACACACCTACACCTCATCCCATATGTGCAGTTTGTTTGGTAAAGTTGAGATGGTTGCCAAGTTACAAACCTACTCTCCATGTGACTAAAACAACACAGGTGAACACAACAATTCACTGAGTTGTGCCATTACAGCAAGCTGATAAGGGTTACCTGCAGCAGAATGTGAACTACTTTACATGAACTAAACCACACATCAATGTGTACTATTTCAGCATTACGTATGTGTGAGAGAGTAAGACAATCTTGATTCATAGTGGTTTGACAGATTCTCACATGAACTCTAGTGTCACCACAAATTGTAACAGGCTGTACATGCTGGTATGCACATGTGCGAGTGTGCACCTGTTGATAAAGCCATGGAGGTTGGGTAGAAGTGAGAGATAAAATGCCTGAGTGCTGCATGCATGTGGCTTCTACGGATCAATGATGATGAAACTCATTTCAACGTCTGATACATTTCTAGCATGCATTGTTTACCAAAATTGACGATATAGTTACACCATTGATCTACATCATCACGGAATTCCATCATTCTCAATCCCGGTCATCTAAATTCAGCTATTGGTTATAGAGTAAGCCTACATCTGAATGCCTTCATTGCAGTATGTATGTGCACAATATGTACAAGTATTCAATGAACTTGAGCATTTCAACTACATTAGGCAGAATGCAGCTGACAACGTTGGCTCCAACAAGGCTGTTATGACTCCTCATTGGTTGTCTTATTGTACTCACAAGGGAATGCTCATGAGAGAGTGGTGGACTGTACTGAATGAGCCAATTATTGTTCCCACGGTCTGCAAAACAAAAGGAGTATGTGAACGTGTGAACATATAAACAATACGCCTACATAATACAGCAGGCATCTTTACAAAATAGCAATCAAACATCAGTAAAGGATAGCAGGATTGTTCTATAAGTACCTTGGTTAGCACATAGTCAGGTCAACACATACCTACACCTCACTTAGTCCCTAGCTCATGTATTGATTACAATGTAGACAAGCATACATGTACGTATGTATCTCTGACAGGAAATACAGATTACATTCGTGTGCTTATGGTAAGTTTGGTTACATCGTAACAATATAGCCGATACTGATATGGAAGAATATGGGCTTATGAACCGATAACTAATAGGCTGATACTTGCTATATCGATGTAACTCAAAAATGTTTGTGACAGCTGGAGTGACACCGGATCCATGTATGCAAAAATTCACAAAGAAAGTAAGCCTAGTTTTGACCAGAGAAAGGACTCAAGGGTATTCACACAATCCCTTCAATGCACCAATTCCAACCTGTGTTTCTTGTGATGTAGTCCAGGATCACCAGCTTCTCAAACAACAACCGAAACTCTTGTTCAAGCTCTGGAGAGAGCCCTTCGTGCTCAAACACTTGTAGGTACTCTGAAGCATCTTTGAAATTCTTTACAAAAACCTGAAAAGACCCAACCTAAACACAGAAGTTGACGTGAAAGCAATACATATTCCGTGAAATCTGTATAAATGTAGTAACTATTATTACAGCTGGTAACTACAGTACAACTTGCTTAGTAAGTACCTGGGTTAGTACATACTCCTGGTTAGTGAGTACACCTCACTCAGTCCCTAACTCATGTACACCATGTCAACCAGTACTGATAGTAAGTACCTCTGATAAGAAGTACAGATTTTGTGTGCCCTTCAAGGTACTTACTAAGCAAGTTGGACTGTATAAGGTACATTAGTAAGATCTAGAAGAGTGGTGTGATGTGAGATGGGGTTGGTGAGGGTGGGGGTACTTGTCAAGTGGGTTGTAGTTTGCATTGTGACACAATCCATACACAGTAGTACAGTATTGACTCATGTATACATACATATGTGCACAGTAGATACATAAAG
>OZ026568.1:2500319-2505319 GCA_964020155.1 Chondrilla cf. caribensis
ACTCCAAACAATTACACACACACACAGTCCACACGTGTATGAGTGTGTGGGTGGATTTACGTACATTTGTATGTACATGTACACATGCACCATACGTATGTATTAATGCAATGACAGCCATGTGTGCTTAGTGTGTGACCGCCAGTAAAAGCTACGGGTTATCGTCCAAGAGACCTCTGTACATTCCAGCATCCATTCCATTCAGTGGAGCCAATTAATGATATTATACACCCTGATAGATAGAATGGGTTACATTGAAATGGTATTACTAGATGTGTTGGACTTGACTTCAACCTTTCACTTCACAATTAGTAGCAGTTGTTGTTGTTGTTGTTGTTGTTGTTGTTGTTGTTGTTCAACAGGTGAAAGGTGAACATTGTGTAGAAAGACAACATACCTTTTTCAAAACACTCATGTATGTACGTGGTAATACACAACACACATAATATTATGTACACATGCAATACAGGATAAATTTCGCAAGTTACGTAGGAACATTGCATCATTTAACAATTCATAAAAATGTCAACCACATATACCTGGCACATTGCAACGTGATGTCACCAAGGAAGCATGTAAAGTCGGTACTACTTAGTGCCCACACACTGAATCCACTTATCCGTCTACGTGTGGCAGTACATCATCCATCTTGACATGCGCGTACGTACGATGATGGATGACAGGCTGCATACCAATGTCAGGGACACTCGTCAACATGCAGGCCTAGGCGTCCAGGACAACGAATACACTCATCCGACTCACCCCATGAACGTTTTTAACAAAGTAACTTCCGCTACTCCCCTGGGATATCAGTTCAGGTAGAACGTCCTGGTCGATGGCATACTCGGCTTCTCTGACTAGTTTAGCGAACTCCTCGTCATCGAACTCGTTGACCAGAGCATGGCTTGTGGCGGGGGAACCCGGCGTTCGACCTATTAGAGGTACGTTCTCGGTCTTTTCTCTCACACTAGTTCCATTTCCGCTAGTCCCGCCATTTCTGAAGGGATTCGTCTTATAACCAACCAGACCTTCCCCTATGTCCGAGTCAACTGGTTCGTCTGTATCAGACGCCAATAACGTTATCTGGAGCTCACTAGCTGTAGCCATTCCATTAAGATGTGGTACGTATAATACAAGGTACGTTTACTCAGCAACAGTCATAGATTTGTCATTACTTCGCTATACTACGTACATGCGTATTATACGATAATGAAGTAATTTAAAAATGGCTGACTAATAATTAACACTGTGTATGTGCGATTATTCCCATGTATATCGAGTGATGATTGCATGTCTTTTGCATCATCACTCGATCATAAAAATGCATCATCATGCATTTTTATGATTGTATATTCATCCACAATTAACCAATAAATTCAATGATATAGGTCCACTTACAATTGATTATTTTCGTCACTACATATAATCAAACAAGTATAAGAGGGAAAAATAACAACTATAATATTTTATGACAAGTGTATCACCCTAATTCAAATCAATGTAGACTTAAAGATCCTCAAATCAAATCTGGCTATTTTCGATCATTTTCCAATGTGGTTATTTTCAGTGCATGGTCCACACACGGTCATAAGGGCAGTACACCATATAACTGAGAGCTTGGAACACCCCATGCAGGGCAGGTACAGTCCATGTAGTACCAGCTGCAGAGTGTCCATGTCTCAACCGGTATAGCATCCGTTGATATCACAAACGTTAAAATGTCCAAGCTAGATACTTAATTGGAAACTTCATTATACAAGGTCAGGAGGTATACATGAAACAATACTGGATAATGTGGCTGTTTTTAATAAAATGGCACATGCACTATAGGGTCAGGGTCACTGCACCCAGAATGACAAAGCATGTATGTATAATTAAAAAGAACTGTCCCTGAAAAATACTTACTTACATTTCTTCGATGCCTATATAATATGCTATCCCGGCCCCCAGCCCATTTTGCCAGAACAATCATTGATTCCAAATGAATGATTATTGACCTCATTATGATCACTAAGACAAAGTCAATGGTGTCAAAAGTACATTGATATATAAGGGAGATGAAATGTGTACATAAATTACACATGAGATGAAAATGCAATGTCAATGGATACGTACGTATATACGCACATATAACTGTATACACAGTTAATTAGAAGAATGCCATAATCTAAAAAGCTAATTAATCATTTCATTTTGATATCGACAATTACTTGCCTATTAATTACATAATCCTACAAAAGTGCTGTATACACACGCGTACATACATATACAAAGGAGCTTGTGTGCGTGTGTTACATGTACAAGCAACATTGAATGTAGGAGGCTGGAACTAGTACAGAATATCACACAGTAATTTGAGGCTTTTCCTCTGATACGGGAGCCTTTGTGGGCACAGAGTAAAGGATGGTTGCCCCAATAACCAGCACTGCTCCAATTATGAACAAGACGCTTGGATTGAAATCACTGAGAATGAAGTAGGAGATTAGAGAGGACAGAATGATGGAGATTGCTGTTGCAAATCCCTTCAATATGTTGTCCGCATATTTGATGACGGCAGCCACAGTGAGTCCCCCTAGTGCCTGAGACAAGAGAATGACAG
Organism: Chondrilla cf. caribensis; assembly: GCA_964020155.1. NCBI lineage: Eukaryota > Metazoa > Porifera > Demospongiae > Chondrillida > Chondrillidae > Chondrilla > Chondrilla cf. caribensis. The sequence continues at coordinate 2,502,919 of OZ026568.1, forward strand.
GAAATATGAGATGACTCGAAGATTACACTATGTTATCTATACATACATACAGTGTACACACACTCATATGTATGTACGTACATGTAGTGTACACATACCATTATGACATATACCACAAACACACACAAACACAAACACACACACACATACACACACACACACACACACACACACACACACACACACACACACACACACACACACACACAGTGTACATACACACATCTGCACATGTATACAGATGCTGTAGCATTTGGAAATGAACTCTTGTCAGTAAGCATGTACATGATCTACACAATATGGTGAAAAGGGGCTGTTGAACTGTTATTTTGCTTCATTGCCGTAAACCAGCTCAACTCCTATATTACATTAAATCTCTTATACAGTGGAGCACGGAGTGAGTCATATAGAGTTAGATAATACCCCTATGTATGTATGTTTGCATGGATTTTGTGCGTACAGCACATGTACGTATGTACATTCCCAAGACCAACTTGTACTGTAGTTGGAATATGGAACTTTATCTTATTTTGGACACTCGTACTGTACATGCCAGTGAAGTGGACGAACATACAAACATACGTAAGTACAAAGTACATATGATATGTACACATGTAAGTGAATTCTAGTTAACCTGCCACCTCTTTATCCACCAAACCTTTTTATTTACCACAGTTTTCCCATACCCATATGATATAAGTACAAACAGTAACAATTGTCTGCCAAACCGATTAATCCACCATGTTTTGAAAATGAATTTGAGGGCGGGTTGATGAAATTAATGAGTTGTAGCCCACTAAAATGTATCCAGCTCCACCTACCTGCAACAATATTACAATTGCTACAACAATATTGTAGCCTTGGAAGAATCCATTCTCCTTCACTCCTTTCCAATCTGTGATGAATACACCAATCAGTCCAAATCCTAAGCTGAATACACCTGAATGACAGTACAATAGTTGTTGAGCATGGCAGTTTGTGTATTGTAATGTGTGTGCATGACTGAGAGGAACAGCATATGTGCACACATACTTGTGCGTAGGCATGCAATTGTACGTGTGTGTGTGTGTGTGTGTGCATGCGTGCGTGCGTGTGTGCATGTGTGCATGCGTGTGTGTGCAGGTACTATATTTGTGTGTATGAGTACACTTGTGTTTGCTTCTGTGTACAAGTAATAGCTGTACCCTGATGTACCTACAAATGTGACCAAGTATTAGATGCAGGTCACTAATTCCATGCACACACACATGCACACACAAACACGTACACATACATACTAGCACTGCTCATTCAACCCACTTGAGTAAGTACCCAGAAATTGCAATTAATACAGTGTACTGTATTTAACTTGTATGTGTGTGTGTGTGTGTGTGTGTGTGTGTGTGTGTGTGTGTGTGTGTGTGTGTGTGTGTGTGTGTGCGCATTTGTGTGTGTTTGTGTGTGCGTGTGTGTGCATGTGTGTATGTGTGGTGCATGTGTGTATAAACAAGTGTCATGTGCACACACGGACATTATGTGCATGAACAAAACAATTAGCATTTGAGTACAGCATAAAGTATGTCATGGAACAATGTACAGCATGTGCACATATGTATGTACGTACGTATGTATGTATGTATGTATGTATGTATGTATGTATGTATGCACACGATGAATTCTGTGAGTTGAAATCGATTCAACAACAAAAGTGACAATATAACACGTTTTGTTACATCATCAGTAGCTCCAACTGCATGTGTTGGAATCAAATGTTCCTGAGTGATCAGCCACTCATGAAATTGACTGATATTAACAATGTGAACAATATAGCATACACGTAGTCATAAGAATGATCTACATACTGGACAAAGTCATGTGTTCAATACACAGGAAATGTTATCAGGAAACCATCAAGCATGAATAACTTGTCTTTGATCTAGCAGTCATAGTCACTAAAAAATCGGACAAAATGTATTACTCTTCACTATTGGTAGAATTGTCTGGATTTAAAATAGGTAAATTAATGAATTACAGATGGAAATCCTGTTTGGATAATTACAGATAATTCAAAATTGCAGAAACTCCAACAGTTGCTCACAAGCATAAATATAAAAAATGCCAAAATGAACAAAATGCTTCAATGTATGGGTAAAAATGCTATTTCAATCATGTACGTACATATAGTATATGCTTGGAAAGGGAGCAAAGTACATATAGCTATATACCTGGACAGCAGCCACATTGAATAGGCAGAACTCTTGAAGTGATGTACACTGGATGGGACCATGGAGTGGTGTACACTGGATAGACACATGGAGGGATGTACACTGGATGGGACCATGGAGGGATGTACACTGGATGGGACCATGGAGGGATGTACACTGGATGGGACCATGAAGGGATGTACACTGGATGGACACAT
>OZ026568.1:2510319-2597819 GCA_964020155.1 Chondrilla cf. caribensis
ACGGGGAGACAGTGGATGCGACTTCTGTCTATTTGAAGTTGCTTCTGTTTACGGCAACAGCTCTTCAGCGTCTGGGTCTCCTTCTCGAAATAATAGAATGTCAATAACAGTATCGTCGTCCTACAGTTCTTACCAGTGTACTGTTGGAATGAGTTACTTTGGGAGGTATGGCCACGCGTCAGATAGAACGGCTAGTCTCCCTTTGGCAAACTATCGTGGCATTAGTGACGGCGGGGATAAGCTAGAGCAGCTGGCCAGGAGTATGGAGTACTACTACATAAACTACAGCGGTCAGTGTGGGACGCATAGAGCCGTCAGGCAGCCGAAAATTAGTACGAGTGGAGGTCTACCCCAACGTGAGCCTTTGGTGAATCGAGACAGAGGAAATTACTACAGAGCGGGTAAGAGGAGTTGTTCCGTTCCTGTAATCACAGCTTCGAGTATTTTGAAGTGTACAAACAGTCCGCCCTGTGCTTCTCCAAAAGAAAAGAAGACCGTTCGGTTTGCAGACTCTCAAGGCCTGCCCCTAGCAACCGTCCATCAGAAGTCCGACTCCGACCAAGATGACTTGAGCCTTGATAAAGTTTGTGGAAGATATCTGAACCTTTCTGCGAAGGATGAAGGAAAAGCTCTCAAAGGGCAGTTCAGACTCGATTCTCCACCAGATTCTCCAAGTCAGTCCAGGTTCGAACTAGAGTACCACTTCACTCAACCTGGAATTGAAGCAGACTTCATGGAACGTGTGTTAAGAGAGAAGGTTTGTCTGGAGAACATCCACCGCGATGGGGGCAATGTACGAGGAATAGTTCGCGTCTGTAACATCGACTACCACAAGTCAGTGACAATCCGTTGGACAAATAACAAATGGAGATCTGTACATGACAAACTAGCCATGTTTTGTGCAGGAGGCAGCGATAATACAACCGATCGGTTTAGTTTCCAGTTGCCATTAGCGGGTAGCCAGTTGGAGTTTGCCATATGTTATAAAGTTGCAGGTGGCGAATTCTGGGACAACAACAGAGGGAAGAACTATATACTCACAGTCAAATCAGAACAGTTATGATAGCATTGTTTACCATCGATATTATGTGAATGCGTGCAAACTCTCAAACTCATTCAATCATTTCTATCATGAGCAGTGGATGTGTTCATTTGTGTACAGACACATTTTGTACATCTCTCATCAATTGTCATTTTATTGAATACAAGTTACAATTCCAAGGGTATCAATGCGGCTGTTAAAATGAATCTATGAAATGTTATGTAGAAGCACACGCAGGATGTGGATGTGTAGGCCCGTGCTGGTCTGTGGGTTATGGGGTCAACTAGCGACGTTTCAATCAACACTGTATAGGCCACTGTGTTTTTATGCTAATTGTACTGTGCAGTGGGGTCAAGGGTCAAGCATGCATGAGTGGCAAATTGAGAAGGACTGGTGCATTTCTAAATACAGTGTGTGTAGCTATTATACGCAGGTGTACAACAAATTATGGCACATGCATATGCAGCATGCGTGCACGGCTACTTGTGAACAACGTGATTGTGTGCATCCACAGCCAATTCTGTCTTGTGGACCAACCCTTGCATGCATGGTTTGTGAAACATTTGTGCACACATGGTTTCATGTGTATTACACACTGTGTATTACACACATGATGCTGTATAATTTTAAAATACACAGTGTTGGTCTATATTATTATAGATCTCAAAATAATGAAACTATAGTATGATTGACTTCCATCACAGTTCTCTCCCATGCAGGACAGGTTTTACTGTACACACATTTTAAGCCAATGTCATGATAATCTATTATGTACATACGTATAACATCATTACCTTGATCAACACATATTAAACAACTGAATGAAATTCAGATGATGACGATAAATTACATATACAAAGCACTCGTGCAAAGTAACTGCATTTAAACTTCTAGATCAATTTCACAGCTCCGTTACGTAGGTGTGCCGCTATTAGCCTGTACTGGACGAGATGTTGGCTGCCCTCTTCCAAGTCCACGTTCGTTGGGTCGGCTTCCTCCCTGAGATACAGAAGCAAGAAACCCACCTCATTTCAAGTCATGACACTTAATATTATTATCTGGAGAACCCCAATTCACAGACATGTACATTTGGATCTAGCATGCTTATGTACCATTCAAGCAAAGCTTTACACATAGGCTTGTTGAGATATTTATGTTTCAAATAATAATATATTCCTACATGTATTGTGGCATGTAGTTGAACAAATCGGTACAAATTACAGCTGTCTCGCACAACCAAACAAAAACTTCATGATATATTATGTATAGGTAGCAGATGCTTACCAACCCCACATTAGTAGAGCTTCTTATCTAACCACAAAATCTGGGCTCTCTACCTTGTACAGCCTTTGCACCGGTTCTAGGGCTGCTTTGGGCACAGGTGCCAACTGTCGAAAGAATATTGACAGTCAAACTTCCTCTGAGTATGATATTAGTAATGCACTTAAGGGGTGCTAACGGGCTTCAATCTCAGAAGAACAACACAGAATGAATGCTAATTTTAATTGTGTTACATCCACAGTAACAACCAAAGCCTAGAATTGTGTGGGCGTGTGGGTGATAGCACCTTCAGGGAACAGAAGGTGACTCTCAAGTAACTTGGTTAGATAACCAGCATGGAAGCCAGTGGTCACTTCAAGCATAGATAGAGTATCTATGCATCAAGCTGCTAGTCCAAGTTCAGAAAACTGGGAAAATATACAACCAGTAGTGCTGGCAATTGGTGTTGATTGGGTGACCAAGTACATGGTTAACACATACATACAAAACAGACACCACCATAACATGTAGTGAGATGATATAGCTAAGATACTTGTATCCTGGTTGAGGGGGTGGATCAAAGGAAAAACTATCCATACATAAGCCATGTAGCACAGGTCACCAGACAGGTTTCATTGTTAGGATTAAATGCCCGAGAAAAAGGCAAGAAATTCTTAAACACATTTTCATTGTCAACAATAATATGTTACATTGGACTGTGCACATACGTACTTGTAGTATAAATTGTCTATCATTCACTACACCGGGGTACAACTACTACCTGAGGTAAGACATTAAGGTTCCAGGCAGGTAACACATTGGTTATCTGAGTTGAAGTGATAAAACAAAATGCCCAAAACACCTCAATATGTAAGGAAAAGTCCGAAATACAACTCAGAACGACACAGCGGAACATGTTGTATTAACTGGAATATTGAGGGTATTTTGGTCAGCGTGGGACCTGTGTAAGATACAGAACCGGATATGTACTGTGCACATATGTACCCTTAACCCGCTGCTATACAGATTACCTATTGAAGTCATCTTCACACTAATAACAGTCATTTGGAATATTAATGAGGCTACAGACAGTTTTCAGCATTTTGTCAAATTCTGGACTACTAATAATTTTTGAAGAAAATATTGCAGCATGGAATATGAGGAGTGGAGCACAATACAGCCTCTGTCCAATTAGACGGTACAGCAAAGGGGTGTGACAGGACAAGTTCAAAGGTGTGACCCAAATGGGATCAATGAGGTCAGATGGTACCACTAAAGTAAACACAGACAAACATGGACATCCTGACAAAGATTACTATGAATCATTAAAATACCAATATTAAAAATGAGGAATGTACTTAGACATACATACAAAAATACCTCCAGCCAAAAAAGATATGACTGTATGGAAAGTGAGTATGGTAGCTAGGAGATTCCACATCTAATGACATTGCATGACCTGACTGGACTGAATTAAACTTTGTACCTACGTACTACAGCATGTCTGAAATAGTGTTGGTATCCATGCTTAGATCACGTACTTGTATATCCAGTTACGTACACATTGTGTCACAGCGTGCTACATAACATTCCAAGCATGACGTAGGTGCACATGTAAACACATACACAGTCTTCAGCCCACACATGTAATGAGGTGCTAAAGTAATGCCCTCATCCTGAACAATACCATAGAGGATAGTACCCCATGGGTGAGTGTGTGAGTATGCTACCAATTCTAGTATCTGCAAATACATACATACATACATACGTAGCAATAAACCTAGTAAAAGTACATTTGCATGTATATTATCCACACACACACATACACACACACATACACACACACACACACACACACACACACACACACACACAAACACAGATATATGGTATACAGTAAGTACGTACGTACGTACATAGGCATGTCAACATGGGTAAGAACATGTCATGGCATGGTGTTAAGACAGTGACAAGTGGAACGGCCTAAGTACGTGTACAGTACACGTGTGCGTAGAGTTTAGCAGCTTATGAGTGTGTGCTACTCACTCTGGACTGACAGTGACGTGATCCACTTTCTCCTTTGCTTTACAAAAGACGTAGCAGTCCATGTTAGGCCTGAATGCTGCCAAGACAGAAACTCACACACACATTCAGACATACGTATGAATGTACCCTGCACTAATACAAACCATGCTCACCACACACACATACACAGGCATCAGCATGCACATGTACACACTAATTATTATATGTAGTCAGTTGAGTCCGATAACACACAATAGGGAAGATTTGATTTTAACACAAGTTTGTGTGGTAACATGGGGGCTGTATGACACCTCCTTATACTGTTCTGATGTACATATCTCGTCATACAATCATCTGTGTACTTACTGTATATATTAATCTGCCACCACTTTATACACCAATCCTTTCAATCTGCCACAATTTCCCAGTACCAATATAATGTACAAGTACCAATGAATATCCAGTAAATCTGCCAAACTCATTAATCCACCATATTCTTTGAAAACAAATTGCGGCAGATTAACGAGAGTTCACTGTAGTATTTTGTACAAGATATGTAAGTACATACAGTACACATACCTGTTTTTTTCCTATCCAAACTTTGGAAGTTGGGTGGCATAAACTGCATCACAGTGGACTTGAGATGGGACTCAACACTTTCTGCATATCTACAGCACAAGCAAATGAGTTCCACTATTGAACCGATGACAACTCCACTTTACATGAGTGGACACGGACTGTATGTACTCGTACAAGTATTGTGTATGTGTGTGCTTGCTTTTGTGCATGTGTGTACAAAGGCACGTCCATACGTATGTATGTGGTGTGTGTGTGTGTGTGTGTGTGTGTGTGTGTGTGTGTGTGTGTGTGTGTGTGTGTGTGTGTGTGTGTGTGTGTGTGTGTGTTTGTGTGTGTGTGTGTCTGTGTGTTATGGCTTCATCCATGCTATGAATGTATATAGGGATTCAATACCTGTACATCCCATGTGATCTACATACAGTTTCAGTCTCACAGTCCTTTATATGGTCCATGAGGCTATTCTTATTAATGCACACAACACAGCCTACAGCATTGGAGTTGGAGATGTTTACAGTACCGTATATATACTATAATACGTACATTCATGCATGATTGAATCACAAGAGGATTGCAAAAGGAAACTGAATTCTATAGTCCATTAGGACTGCCATAACTATTATCACAGTCCTACCAAGGTCAGTTTGTTTTAAAGGATATGTACTGACACCACAACTCCACCCCAGCAATGAATAAACTTATAACTCCAAAATTAGCATGCCTTGTTTACATTGCCAGTGATAACCAGCCCAAAGGGTCAAGATGCAAGGTACAGGGCAGACTGTACAACAACAGGTGGAGTGCAGGGCAACACAGCATTACACAGCGAAGCCATAAATAATCTAATAATTGATTACATCATCTCATCAGGCTTCATTCACATTCAAATCACATTGACTTCATCAACGCACTTTAGAATGCATACAAAACCACATCACCCTACCCAGCTCATCAGCTCACCCTAGGCTTACATGTGATATGCACACACGCTACATGTGATAATGTGTGGATAGGTGCCAATACAATATTACAGGGATGGTGTTGATTGTGTGCAATACAGAAGCAAGCAATGTCAATAGGGAGACCTCCCAAGGGGCCCAGACATACTGTGTACACTGACTGGGGACGAACTAATAGGTATTCTATCATTCCAAACCACAGTTATTGAATAAGATCGATTTTCATGCTAATCATCACTTATTTCATGACATCCCACAAGACACAATGGGTGAACTGGGGTGACAACAAGCTTCAAGAATTTTGAAAAGGTTTTAGCCTGAACTGGTGTGTGTGTGTGTGTGTGTGTGTGTGTGTGTGTGTGTGTGTGTGTGTGTGTGTGTGTGTGTGTGATGGTGTGTGTGTGTGTGTAGAGGAACAACCCACTCTTTTGCAAAGATGAGTTCATTGGGAGTCATTTTGGAAGGTGCGGACCCTTCTCTTCGAGATTCTTCTTCCAGCAAATGGACAGCATACAGCTGGATCTGCATGTAATCATTGGTTGAAAGTGAAGCACAAGCACAGTTATTAACACATAATTTCTTACATTCAATGTGGCTAAAATGGACACAAAAACAAAAAAAAACATTTTCACTACAATATTCAGTCAATGTAATGACTGCTTTAACATAAGCAAATGGTGTAGGTTAAAATGTGAAAACTGATATCAACCTTGGAAATTAGCAATCTTAGGTTTGTGCAGCGAAAATTATGGATTTCTAGTGTGGCAGGCAAACCTAGGATTACGCAGAACCCAAACATTACACAATGCAAACTTTGGTTTCATAGTTGAAGCAGGTAAACCTAGGATTGCCTTGGAAGCCTACCACTAAAGTACACACATAGGGTCCAGGGTACTTGAGCTGTAGGGAGGACTCTTAAGACTAGTACTTGAGCTGTAGGGAGGACTCTTAAGACTAGTACTTGAGCTGTAGGGAGGACTCTTAAGACTTGGTGCAGATGGTTGGGAATCCATATTCAAGCACAATTCCCACACTTGTGTGTATGTACGTACATACTTATCTTTTAAAGAATGAAAAAAACCACTGCAGCTTCCTTCAAAGGAATGGAGGAGCAAAATGATGTTTGCACATACAAAGTTGTTTACGAGAACCAAGAAAAATAAAGTCCAAGGAAATTAGTGTGCAAACAGTATATCAGTGAACTATAGCATGTAGTGTATGCATATGGTAGATCTACCTGTGTTCAGTGTAGTGCAGACTTAGTGGGTTACACTGCATACCGGATGCCTCAATATGTAGGAATTAAAAACACAATATGCTCCAATGATGGGCAGAGAGATTGGCACCAAAGGTTCTGAGTGTCCAAACCATTACATCACAAGCCCAAAGCAACCCAGTCTCAACAGGAAGGAAGCATCTCAGCTACCAACCATCCACACACACCAGACACCTTCACTGTGATCATCACCACAGACCAGCTCCCCATCAAAATTAACAATATCATAGACAGTGAGGTCTTGAGTGGGTGACCTAATCAGCTCCCATTCAAGTGTACAGGAACTACAGTTGATGAGGGAAGCAGGGAACTACTACAGGTATGCACTCAGCTGCTATGGCTTCATCATTATAAGACAATCATGCACAAATCACATGTCAGTCAGACCCAAGTCACCAAAGAATCAGCACAGGTACAGAGTACAGGTATGTATGTCAGCCAGGTTATTATGTTAGTACAGGTGTGTACCTGGTCCCCTGTGCCACTGGGACCAGGTACAGAGGGTGATGCTTGGTAGCACCACTTGTTCATGCACACATCACATGCTAATCACATGTCAGTCAGACTCAAGTCACCAAAGAATCAGCACATGCAGGTGCAGAGTACAGGTATGTATGTCAGTCAGGTATGTTAGTACAGGTGTGTACCTGGTCCCCTGTGCCACTTGGACCGGGTACAGAGGGTGATGCTTGGTAGCACCACTTGTTCATGCACACATCACATGCTGGTCTTCCCAGTCGAATCCTGTTGTCACAATAGAGTAGTTAACCACACGCTGTGTAGTGTTGGTACACCACACACACTCCAACCATTCACCGACATAATAGTCCTTATATTGAATACAAGGCTTGGTAAACAATTAGGATGCAGGTGATCACAGTGTGATTAGCTCCTGAAAAATTACATATTTGTATGCACACATACAAATACAATGGGTACGAGCATGTACTGTACACATGCACATATATGTATGTGTACTTGCTATATATGTAGGCAGATGTATATCAACAGTACAGGGTGACTAGCATGTGAAAGTGTTGACAATCCCCCCAAGCAGTTGATTTTGGGTCAGAATCTAATACACGATACATTCACATATACAAAAGTACAGTACAAGACTTGTGTCTGTTACTCCACATTCAATCCTCCTTGCATAGTAATCTTTATAGGGAATTGGGGATAGCTGATCTTGTGTAAAAAGCCTGCCTTAAAAGTGTTTTGTAGCTGTATTTTGCATGTACTCCATTCTTGACCAATCATGCATGCAGTCAGCCCATACTGTGCACCTGGTGTACTGTACAGTACGTACCATACATACGCACTGTAGGAAATATGTCAATCACATGTTACTTCCATATGTATGTACAATTGTTCTTGGACAGAATGGGCTGTACCACATCATACACATACGTAAATACCATGTAGTAAATACACATATGCACACATACAGTACCAACATACACAACTGACTTAGTGAATACGCGTGTATCGTATGCAGTAGTACAGTGTGATGTGTGTGAGTACTGAACTGTACCTTATTGAGTCTGTCTCTGAGGTAGCTGTTCAAAACAAACTTGACTCTATCGAGCTGTGTAAGTACAAACGAGAACATGACACCACAGCTCACTATGATCACTGGTATTGAGACAGTTTATCATGTGTGACAGTATGTACATATGTACAGTCACAATACTAATGGGAACAAAAACAGTAACTACAATTATAATTTTGTCAACCTTAGGCCTTGCACAGGCTTATTGTGCAATAAACCTACTCTACCATCAGAGCGTACAGTCACGCCTTGACTGTAAGCCTCCCACGTCCTCTCTTATCATGAAGACCACAAGTGTTCACTTGTGTGTCGGAGTGATAAGATGAGGACAGTCATCCAAATGATGTACAGGGTGTACCACACTGAGGAGCTCAAATAAGAGCGAAACAGCTGTCTGTGGTTCCCTTTTTGAGGATTTGGATGACTGGGAGGTAATCACTGGTTGCCATCAAAATCGGACTTCGGTCTCCCAGCTGATAGAGACTTCGGTCTATTTTCAGCTGGTTCGGTGTAATTCCAGTGATACATTTTGTCAACCTTAGGCCTTGCACAGGCTTATTGTGCAATAAACCTACTCTACAATTATAAGGCTGGGATGAGTGGGAGGGAGACACCCATGAACTTAGATATCAAAGGAAATGTGATAAGAGCAGTTACCCCTACCTGTGTGATTGATACTGTAAAATACAGTAGACTCTGCCACTATAGCCTTGTTTTCCGCATGAATTTTTACCCTCACCAAGGTGATCTTTACGGATGAGTGAGTGTTCAACTGGACAATTTGTTACGAAGCACCATTCAGTGGTGTTATTATACGAAGACCTACGCAATACACTAATGCCTATTATGTGCACATACGTATACAGTTAATTTCAACACATCAACTTGTGGAAGACAGAGATTACGATTCACAGTGGTGTTAGAATTTCACAGTATTGAGTATTGCGCAAATTATCAAAATTAAGTGGAGTCTCTCGGTATATACCCCTGTATACAGTTTGTGAGTTATGCATGTTCTTTATAGGGAGCTGGTCTTTGTCAAAATAAGTGTGGTGTATACGTATAAATATGTACGTATGCACATATTTAAAAGGAAGCATGTGAAAGGGAAGATAGTGTGAATGGATTGACACATTCAGCTAAACTTACTTCATGTAAATGGATGCTAGCAACTATACTCCCCTTGGGTAAACGAGAAATACTGTCTTCCTGGAGGAACACAAAGTTGATGAAAGAGTGCAACTGAACATACAAACAGATAAGTTGCCTAACACAAATATATTAATGTACACACATATGTACAGTACACACACACACACACACACACACACACACACACACACACACACACACACACACACACACTGCTGCATGAGCATCATACCACACGACAGCCATACATATGTGTTACATTATAGATAGTGCACCCTAATTGTATTCACTGCATCTATTCTATCAACGTTTACCTTATTTTGATAGAGTGTGTGGGAGACATATCTTATAACCCAATCAATGTAACTGCGTTTGTCAACAGGTCAAACAAACTTCACACCAGATTTGTCTTCAATCTCACAACTTACTAACACTTCAACAGCTGACCTGAAGCCCGAGAAATGAGTTTGCATAGGTTGTTTCACTCTCTACCACAACCTCACTCAAAAGGAAAGAACCATGCGTATGTGTGCGTGCTGGTGCATGTGTCTATCTGTCTGTGTGTGTTAGTGTGTGTGTGTGTGAGTGTGTGTGTGTGTGTGTGTGTGTGTGTGTGTGTGTGTGTGTGTGTGTGTGTGTGTGTGTGAGTGTGTGTGTGAGTGTGTGTGTGTGTGTGTGTGTTAGTGTGTGTGTGTGTGTGTGTGTGTGTGTGTGTGTTAGTGTGTGTGTGTGTGTGTGTGTGTGTGTGTGTGTGTGTGTGTGTGTGTGTGTGTTAGTGTGTGAGTGTGTGTGTGTGTGTGTGTGTGTGTGTGTGTGTGTGTGTGTGTGTGTGTTAGTGTGTGTGTGTGTGTGTGTGTGTGTGTGTGTGTGTGTGTGTGTGTGTGTGTTAGTGTGTGTGTGCGTGTGTGTGTGTGTGTGTGTGTGTGTGTGTGTGTGTGTGTGTATTTCAAAATAATAGGAAAACAACAGTTACAATTTCAATCAAGACTACATCTTAGCATGTACAGTATGATCATACAGTATTATACATACGTACTTACGTATGTACACCGTATGTACAAGTAAAACTACAGTAGAACCTGTTCACAGTGGTTTACAAACGTTCAGCAATCACATGTGTATACATGTACGTAGTTGTCAATGATTACAACCATCACAGGTATGGTGCATGGAGTTGTTCTATACAGATGTACTATGGATTACGGTACAGTGCACACACATACATACCATATGCATCATGCACAACTACCTACCCATATACCGTACCTTAACAGATCACCCTTCCTATATGTGCATGTATGCATACATGCACACAACAGCTAGTTGGGTGTATACGAATGATACCATTACTTGTACGTGCCTGAGGTGGGGTGGCATGCGATGTAGAAACGTAGGAAAGTATTTGAAGTATTTTTCGCACAATATCACTGTAGTGAATCCAATGAAGCAAACACGCAGACAAAGGAACAGCTCATACAGTGAAATGTGGAAGACAAGAACACATTAGAAGGAGGAATGTTGACCAGCGAATCACTCTGCATTCCACACTTGAAAAATTGTGAGTTGTAACGGTACATATGTACAGAGATATGTACTGTACATAATACAGTATGTACATACGTACATACTAGTGCCGGGATAGTTAATTGATCAATTTTCCTTTCAAATCTGATTATTGTTGATAGTGCAAGCAAATCAATCAATCACAAGACATGATTAAGTGAGTAGCACATGAACCCACTCCCACCTCATTACCCAGAACCTTCACTCCATGGGTACAGTTTCGTACTTCAAGAGTACCTGAAATGTGAAAGGACTCTGCAGACTCCACTTCACATCTATTGGACAACTACTCAGTCTAATAAAGTAGGTGTAGTTTCTGGTTATGCCCACTTAATACTACTGGTGATTAATCGATTAATTAATTGGTTATTATATATACTGATAATCGATTTGAAAATTACAGTCAATTCAGGAGAGAGAGCAGGCAAATGAGAACTAATAGTCTGGTGGACTGGTCACATAGGTCTCCTTGAAAATGATATCACCCACCTCCAAATCACTTAGGATCTGTGTCAATTGAACCTCGAAGTTCAAGTAGGGTCAGAAGGAATACAGTACAGTGTCACACCATAACTGTTATTATAATATTAATGTTTCCGATCCCGATAATCAGACAGGTAACTAGCTTGGGGAGATGAACATAATTGATTTCCAGGAGAAGAAAACACTTGACAGGATCAAAACATGTACATAACAAAATAGCACCAATCACGTGTGTTGGACCACACACGCTCACTCACAGGCTTGTGGAGATGCGGTACCATTGGATGCTTTGTACTAGCCCATCCTTGTGACACAGTGTCACTAACAGTGCATTTAGGAACACACATTAGATGATGCCACATTCTAGCTTAGTTGTAAATACACTGTGCAGAGTTGCACATGATTTTCACACATACAGGAGCACATTACACCGGAGACATTCAACAAACACCACCCCCATTTTGTATTGGTAGGCTTTTAAAACAGCAAGGCACACTGAATACAAATTCATTTGTTACAAATGTCTGATGAAGAAAAATCAGAGATTACAGTAGCTTCCAACACCAACCATACGAACTGCTATGTGACGTCATCGCAGGATAAAATAGCAATAGAGTGCTAAGGAGACCAGGTGTACTTAAATACTAACATGGCCAACCCAGGTAATGAACGTAGTCAGAGATTGGTATGCCTTTCTGTTTTACTGTTGGAGAAGCAACCGGATACTGCACCCTGCCCCGGTGTACTGGGGTACACCCTGTAATGCAGTCTTTTGAGATGTAACTCTGTTGACATGTAAGTGAACAGGACATCCATTGCAGTTCACTACTGAGTGGGTAGGTGGTACTACTGACAAATCACCTGGTCATACATAAGCCAGTGGAAACATGAAGACTAGCAGAATGTTTGCTTTGGTCAACGTACTGTGCCCTGTAACAATAGCTCTGTAACAATAGCATGTACTGACTGTATGCGTATGTACATATGTGCATGTCAACTACCTACTACGTAGCCAATGATTTCAGACCTGATGAATCAAATTAGATTTTGATTAAAATGTAAGTATTGTATTCAACAATAAGTGAATTAGGCATTTAAGGTTATAGCTATGTGTTCGGAACTTAAGAACAAGATCCTAACTAAGCACTACTGAAGTTAGATTCTCTGCTTCACTTTTGAGTTGCACACCTAGTAATATAATATTTAACGAATATGACCAACCCCCTTATATACGTATACGTTCAAACACCAAAACAAACCTCTGGATTCACTGGTCGGACGTTAAGTAAGAGACCTTCAGGTATGTACATGTGACATTATATTTCGCTATAATAAAGAAGAAAAGATGTGTGTGCCTTTTAGCTTTGCAGCTTCAACTTGGCTTTATTAGCTTCTGCTGATAGCACAAATCACTGCATTCGTGGCGTACATGGAAGCAGTAATCTTGAATTAGCAAGAAAACCTGAACAGCATTCAAGGTGAGGAATCAGAGTCTTATCTCAAGAACAAAGATCTACGTATCTCACAAATGTGCAAAATCTAAACACAAGAAAACACTGATTTGTACCCAGACAAGTGCCTACTTTCGCAAATATTCCACTGCTTGGTAAGATATGACATTTGACACACACGGAGACACGCAGACTAACTGACTACAATATGCTCCGCTGCACACAAGTGCGCCGACACATAACAAACCATGTGTAGGAGTGGATGTGCAAGGTACAGAGGAGTGTGTAGACGTTGTAAATGTGGTACATTGTACGTACATACATAAAAGACTGCATGACATACTGTAAATGTAATTAAATATGGTAAATGCAATGGACCAAACAATATGTATGCATGCCAGTATATCGAGGACTTTGTGAGGTATGTACATAGAGTACCTTAGCCATTTGTAGGAAAGGTGGATATAGTACAATAAAATGAGTAGCACAAAGCGTACAATAGTACTTACACTACACACACAAAACCACACATGGATGACATGTGTATAGCATGTACACCAACACACCACATACATACATGCTCACACACAAATGTAAACAAACACACACACACACACACACACACACACACACAAACGCACGCAAACGCACCAGTTGACTTATATGTGATGACAACCAATCAATTAAGTCACTTTTCGGTGTCAGCAAATCAGGAGCAAACCTCTCATTCTGCCATGCCTGAAACAAAGGTGAAATAGCACAACCAGGTAATAGCGCAATATACTGCACATAACTGTCATAATAAACACACATAATAAATATGCACGTACATGTAAAGTATATATACACATAAGAATGAACATGCAATAGTACTGATATTTGTATGTACGTACATACGTATGTAGTAGATAAATCCCTCCTTGGACTAATTGACTGAGGGTGCAGCCCGAGGTCAATTAGTCTTCTGCAGGGAGGACATTTCCCATGTACGTATGTACCAACCCAAGGACGGATTTATCTATTATGTATCCTGGCAACCAAGAAGTGTTTCAAAATTAATCAGGTGTTGTCAAAAAGTACATCAACTTGACCTGTTCTGAGCTAGTACAATGTCATCGGAAATGTACATAGGTTAGTTCCTTTGATGTTACCTTCAACCACGATACATGTATGCATGTATAGCAGATACTATAGGAATCAGACAATATGACGATAGGACTTAAGAGTACAGGGTTGGTACTCAAGGCTGGAGTGGCGTGTGTATATATAAACTAGGAAAAAAGTACGCTACAAATTGGGTCCAATGAACTTGTACATGTATGGCGATGCTAACAATGAAACAAGAGGAAAAGGTATTTGAAAGGATGTGTGTTAGGATGTGTGGGAGAACACATGTCCAGCTGCATTGTGACACATACATACAAGCCTTGAGAAACCCAATAGGTAAATAACATGTCCAACCTGTCCAGTTAACTGAGTATATAACCTCAAACACTTGTTAACATGTAATTATACTATTTAACTAATACCAATGAATTTCTACATATGTACGTATGTATATACAAGTGTACGTATAAATAAATAAATAAATATATATATGTGTGTGTGTGTGTGTGTGTGTGTTGTGTGTGTGTGTGTGTGTGTGTGTGTGTGTGTGTGTGTGTGTGTGTGTGTGTGTTTGTGTGTGTGTGTTGTGTGTGTTTGTGTGTGTGTGTTGTGTGTGTTTGTGTGTGTGTGTGTGTGTGTGTGTGTGTGTGTGTGTGTGTGTGTGTGTGTGTGTGTGTGTGTGTGCAGTGCACTTAGCTTAGTGAGTACTTTAGTAGTGTAGTAGTGAGTTAGTATCCACATATACCTGGTTAGTAAGTACACTTCACTCAGTTCCTAGCTCATGTACATTATGTCAATCACTACGGCTAAAAAGTAGTACAGATTTGGTGTACTGTATATACCCTTCAAAGTACTCACTAAGCAACTTGGACTGTATAATATACTTCATCACCTACTATACATAATCTCTGCCTGAACAGGACTGAGAGATCCTTACAGCATGAACTGTTTTTACATTTCACAATAGAGATGTACCCATACAGTGTGCTTCATTTCTGATACATGATTATACAGTACATAATCATGTATCAGAAATGAAGCACACTGCTACAACGAGAAAGGAAAATCTGAACCTGTTGTTGAAATGGCAGTACAGCAGCACACACTAGCCCACTCACATCCCCTAGGACAGATCCGAAACAAAAAGAGATTTGAGTGTTCATACTGTACTGGTGAGGTGCATATGGGGCAAGGCGGCACGAGGACACCAGTAGCAACAAATATTCATAAAAGTATCATTCAAAATTGGTGCCAACAATACTGTCTTCGTGGACAACAATGATTTATGCAAGTACAGTATATAGCTGGTACAGACATACAATTTGGTACAGACTGCTAACCATGCACCTCTAATAACGCATTCACTTCCCTTTGGGTAAATATTGAGTAGGGTCTTTGGTCTATCTGTTACTCTTTACATGAATATTATTCTGCAAACTCCATCAAATCAATCTTTAGAGGAGGATAATCAATGAACTAATGATACGATGAGAACCAAAGGGTGGTTCTTCAGATGGGGCACAGTAGAATCCACTGAAAACGAAACTCCAACGGACCTCGTGATAAATTCAATGCTTAAAAGGCATTCATAAGGTCATAACTGGAAGATATCTGACATCTTTTGCACAAACCAGGGTTCTATATACTAAGCAGATTTGTGTCAAGTGGGTTCCATGCACTGTATTAGTAGATCCTTCCAGTACACATTCAAGTCATACTTGCTGAACTAGGAGCACAAGACACTTCTAGCAGGTGATAGGAGTGCAAAAACCAAATTTTGCATAAACCAAAATTTCACTTCGAAAGATGCTGAGTGATTTTCACCATTACATTGAAAACACACATGAAATGCACACATTAGAATCGAATGAAGTAATCAGTTCCCCTCTCCAGCGATAATCACTACCAATCATCCTAGCTAGCTCTACTTACCCACCCAGTGGTGGGATCAAGTTGCTGAGTAGTCATACTCTGTAGTTTTACATAAGACCATGGGTGTGAGCTGATTCAAGGTGCTCTCTTGGCAGAGGGCCCATCATCCAGCCTTACCTCTTGTAGCTGCTTCAGAACATCTTGTAATGTTTCCGTGTCAGAATCGTCGTCAAGTGACAAATTGAAACTGTTGAGCGTCGACCTGTGTGAGCTGGATGGTAGCATTGGAGAGACACTGTCCTCGTCCATCTTCAGTCAACTACAGAGCCTAAAGATTCAAAGAAAAATACAAAAGCAACGTTAAAAGTACTATGATTCTACAACACATGAAATCACATAATAACACAAAAATCTGTGAATAAATAAACAATCTTAACAACAAAGTTTATAATTTATGCAAAATATCACCATTACGAAAACTTACAATGTATATAAAACTGTTGTATCAGTATCTAAACGAGTAGTGTACTCTAATCCCTAAGAATACCGCCATTTTACCGCCAAATTGCGAGGCGGACACGTGACAAAATCATGAGTCATAGTAAAATGGCCACCGCGGGTGTAACGTTCAAAGAAAACATTTGCAAACCTGACACAGACAAGAGGAACTATCGTCATGTCTCACTGAATAACGGTCTTCAGGTATTGCTAGTCAGTGATCCTGAAAGCGAGAAAGCTGCAGCCTGTTTAAGAGTGGAGATCGGTAAATCGCATGAAACCGTAGATCTACTAGCGCTCCAACCATAAGTACTCATACAACGTACACGGTCCAACTTGCTTAGTGGGTACCTTGAAGTGTACGTCATTGTTTTAGTTCTTAACAGCGGTACGTACCTGATACTGGAAACCACGATGAACATATTATGAACTAGGAACTTAGTGCATTGTATGTGTTGGCGGAAGGGTAGTATGTACTAATCGGGGTACTTGCTGAGGAAATTTTTTTATATAAGTACAGTAGTATCTTCGTGTCTTATCCCCTTCATGTTTCATCACCAGGTCACGATTTGAAAGGAAATTGGTGTATCCATATTTATCCATATTTAAGTCAAAACCAGATTATGTGTGTACATATATCCTGTCCCTTATTAATAGGAGAGTTTATCATCCAGCTTCCTCACTCTCTCTCTCGCTACTCGTACTCGACAAATGCGTAATCTCCTTCTGGGCCAGTATTGCTAGTGTTGTGTTGTGTGGAGTGCACGTACCTCACGCCATGCCCCGCCTGGTACTGTGTTTCCAGGTGCCCAGAATAGTAGCCATTGGCCAAGGGCTTCCCTGTATATATGTGCTATCCGAACCAATCCAATCCTGTACTGCAGGTAGCCTGAAGGACCCAGATGATCTCCCAGGACTGGCCCACTTTTGTGAGCACATGCTATTCCTAGGAACACAGAAGGTAGAGTATGCATATACGGTACTTGATGTACTGGGGCTGGCTGCCTTCATGTGGTATGTGGTGTTTGGAATTCCCCACTACAGTATCCCGAGGAGAATGGGTATTTCGAATTTGTGACTCAGCATGGAGGATCGGCCAACGCGTGCACCCAAAATGATGCCACCATGTTCTTCTTCGACATAGCACCCAATGATCTACAAGGCGCTCTTGATCGGTAGGTGAGACCTACAAGCACGATACAAGTGATGTTCTTTCCCAGTCTATTCTGTCAATGGTTTAAGTATCCACAAATTATTCTGTACAACTATATGTACTACTGCTGGGACGATTAATCGATTAATCGATTAATCAATCGATTTTCATTTCAAATCTGATTATCGATAATAGCACAAGCAAATTGATTAATCACAGGAAGTAATTAAGTGAGTAGAACAGGAAGCCACCCCCGCCTTATTACCTAGAACCTTCACTCCGTGGGTTCAATTTCGTACCTGAAATATGAGAAGGACTCTATGAATTTCACTTCATGTCTATTGGATGACTACTCCATCTAATAAAGTGGGAGTGGTTTTCGGTCATGCCCACTTAATTGCTTCCGGTGATTGATTAATCAATCAGTTAATACGTATGTACTGATAATCGATTTGAAAATTACAGCCGATTCCCAGCCCTAATATGTACATATGTACATGAACACTGCTTATATTGTATATGTATATATGTATACTATACATACATTCATGTACTGCCACTGTGTACATTCAGTACCCCTTTACGGTTTCTTGCATTTTGCCTTTGTATATGTACGTACATACTGTTCATAGTCAGCCAGATGTGTGTGCAGTATCCTCCCTAATGTTATTACTGATATCTCTATTCTGTACAACTATATGTAAATATGTACATGAACACTGCTTATATTGTATATGTATATATGTAGGTTTGTGCAGTTTTTCTTGCATCCGCTGTTCAATGAAAGTGCTACCGAAAGAGAAGTGATGGCTGTGGATTCAGGTGGAGTGCCTGCATGCCCTTGTAGCACTCAGCACACAACACACAATACACCACACACACACTGCAAATGTACCCACTATATGCTATGCTAAATATAGTGTAATTGCTGACAATAGCACTGTAATTTGTAGAGTATTTGAGCACGATTTCTTTGTAATGAAAATCTGGACCATTTGATATTGCTGTTGGGAAAACCTTTTTGGATTGAGGAACATTAAGAAATGCAGTCTGGTGAAGAGAGTTCTTCATCTGGATGTTTGAAATATTCCAAGCGCTCCTCAATCTGAAAGGATTTTCCCAAACAACGGTTGGAAACTTTGCAATTCAAAATTCCTATTCGACCATTTAATATTGCTGGATTCATCAATTGTGTATGTTGTATCTAAACACTGGTATGTATGTATCTCCATCCTACAACTCCACTTAACTATCCCCGATGCTTGGTGCTGAACTCCCTCACTTAACCTACCTTGAGTACTCAACACACTTCGTCTTATGATTTTCTGGGTCAAATACACATATGCAATGCATACATAGTAAGCACCTACACCCTCACGTGTGTGAACTGCAAATGTATGTAAGATCATATCGTGCTCTTGTGTACACTAGAGAATGCTATCAATTTCCAAAGAGACAGGAGGCGTGTGAATCAAGTGTGCAAACACACCTGTAAGCCCGGTCATCCTTATGGGAGGTTTGGATCAGGTAATCCTTTGCAGCGTATGACGTGAAGCATGTACTCACTGCGCCCTAGTCACTACGATATCACATGCATATACATACAGTATCTCATTATTATGTATCTTTGGTGATTTTCATGCTACACTGAGTATGATGATTGTATGAATATTTCTGATGTAAAGATTGATGAATGTTTGATGAAAGATTGATGATCGAAGAAAGATGTTCTGATGATTGTATGATGAATTCCAATGTGAAGATTTTTTTATCTCCCCTGAGATTTGCCATAATAGGACACCCCACTGTATTACACTGGCCAAGCATTCTCTTAGTGATTTACACCACCCAATGTACAACATACATTCTGTATGTACGGTATGTGTGAACTGTATTAGATAAGAATTTGTAACCCTTTAAAATGCAGTTGTACATAGTTATTTGCATTGTACGTACTCTAACTACTTATGTATTATGCACTGTACATTGATAGGGAACAAGGATTCACTTTTGGTGACACCTTCAGAAAAGGGCATCAATGTGAGAGAAGAGCTCATCAAATTCCATGCCGCTTTGTATTCATCAAATCTGATGTCCCTGTGTGTGCTGGGAAGAGGTAAGTATTTGTGGGTGGTTGTGTTGGAAAAGTAACCAAGCTCCATCTATCAATGATTTGTGCATGTGTGTACAGCACTGTACATAGGGCCATACATACATAGGTGTCATTTTTCATATTTCTCCTTGTATCTTCACTATTTATACACTATTGTGTTATGTTAATCTTATTTTGACTGGGGAGACCTTTAGCCATAGGCTACGTTTCAAGGTACCCAGTAATGACAGTACAAGCACATGTGACAAAAGTGAAATGATACAATAATGAAGTGATTGAACGCTAAATGGAAAATTCGTAATTTCAAAAGTAATAATAACGTCTGTACCCACATGTATTCCTCCTTCACGTTTTGTTTTCACAGAGTCGCTTGATGAACTAACTCAAGTGGTGACCGGGATGTTTTCAGTGGTGGAGAACAAGAGCCTTCCTGTACCAGTTTGCACTGAGTGTCCCTTCACTAACAATGAGCTGCAGGTGGGTGGCCTCAGTATACAAGGTTATTCAAATGTGCATTGTGTTCTATATTCACTTATGGACTATTATGACATACGTATGTACATGTTTTTAATACCTATAGACGTATGTGTTTACCTATGTATGTACTTGCTTACTCATACTCTGTGCCTACCTGCGTACCTTTACCTACTGTATGTGTGTACGTACATAGGTGCGTATTGAAGTTGTTCCAGTGAAGCACTTGAGAGAGCTCTCAATGACGTTCCCGATTCCTGATCTGCAAAAGCACTACAAAACAAAGGTGCGTGTGTCATTAGCTGCACTGCTAGTACCCTATGAACCCCACTGCCCCCTTCCCCTCCTACTGCCAGCCCACACACTATGTGGCCCATCTCATTGGACACGAAGGTCCAGGGAGTGTGTTGTCAGTGCTGAAATCAAAAGGTTGGTTTCAACCACAACATCGTGTGCACAATTTGCTAGTGAAGTGATTGTCAATTTCTGTGAAGTTACACTGAATATGTACTGTAAGTACATGCCCTATGCTGTCCTACTGTAAGTACATGCCCTATACTGTCCTACTGTAAGTACATACCCTATACTGTCCTACTGTACGTACATGCCCTATACTGTCCTACTGTAAGTACATCCCCCATACTGTCCTACTGTAAGTACATGTCTTACTGTACATCTGCTACACTGCACTATATGTGATATACTTTATCGTATACCATGTATACCATGTATAGGGTGGGCCACTGGACTGTGTGCAGGGAGCTCCAAACACTGCCGAGGAATCTGGGAGTTTGTTGTTGACGTTGAGTTGACAGAGGAGGGAGAATGTAAGTGTGGCATTTTTGTGTTTGTACAGAGCATGCATGTACTTATGTATGTACATGGTAACATGAACACACACACACACACACACACACACACACACACACACACACACACACACACACACACACACACACACACACACACACACACACACACACACACACACACACACACACACACACACACACACACACACACACACATGTAGAACTTTATGCCTATATTGTGGTTGTGCTGTACGTACATACATGTGTGTATTGGAGTGTAATTTTCTCACGCATACAGTAATGTTTGTATTGCATATACAGTTTTGTCATTTTGTTCAATTCTATACCAACATATATGTACTACGTATTTACTGTACATATATGCACAGTACATTTTGTATGTACGTATGGTTCTACTATTTGTATAATCACTACACCTATGTATGTACCTACATGTACTGTAGCCACACTCATGAGGTTTGTACACATCCTCACAATATGATCTCACAGTATAGTGATGTGCACAGTGTGCAATATATTATGCGTAATGTACAAGGCTGTCTGATGCCCTGCAGTGCATACGAATGATATAGTGGAGATAGTGTTCCAGTACTTTGCCATGTTGAAGAGAGAGGGACCGAAGGAGTGGATTTTTAAAGAATGTGCTGTAAGTGTACTTAAATTGTCTCCACACAGATTGTTAATATACTTCCAGTATGTATTTACGTACTGTATATACATAAGCACATATTATGTACTGTACTAGCTTACTCTCTATCATATGTGAGTGTGTGTGTGTGTGTGTGTGTGTGTGTGTGTGTGTGTGTGTGTGTGTGTGTGTGTGCATGCATGTGAAGTTACTGTATGCACGTATGAACATACATGTATCTGCTTGATATACTGCACATACCAAAAGTGGGCATGAATTCACATTTTATTTCCTGAACCTTTTATTGTCTCTTTTCCTTGTTTTTTCCACATATGAAGAATATGAATGAAGTTGAATTTCGCTTTGCCGACCAGCAATCTCCTACAAATACTGTTGTCCAAATGACAGGTTCAATGCCAGTACGTTATTGTAACATTCTACACAGTAACTATACTTTACACGCTGTACAATTCTGTACAATACCAGTAGGCTATGTACACACTGTACAATTCTGTACAATACCAGTAGGCTATGTACACACTGTACAATTCTGTACAATACCAGAAGGCTACACACTGTACAATTCTGTACAATGCCAGAAGGCTACGTATACACTGTACAATTCTGTACAATACCAGAATTAAGGCTACGTATACACTGTACAATTCTGTACAATACCAGAAGGCTACACACTGTACAATTCTGTACAATACCAGAATTAAGGCTACACACTGTACATACTAAGCTAGTAGGTTACATTCTGTGCAAGGAGAGGAAATGGAGTAGAATAGTGTCTATTGTACAATCATTCTTCACCTCTTTCCTGTGCACCTGCTCACAGATGTTGGGTACAATGTGGTTTAAAGTGTGTGAAGAGGGTGTGCAGAACATTATTGTACTAAGTGTTTGTGTATGTATACTGTATACCAATCAGTACTGCAGGCAGCGTACCCATGTACTCTAAGTCGATTTATTATCCATATCCTCCGTATCGTACATGTAGGACCACTCTCCCGAGGACTATATCTGTGGGCCATACCTGATGAGCGAATACAATCCTGAGTTGATCAGCAGCGTGTTGGACAAGTTGGTCCCTCAGAATTTGAGGTAATGTAATGTCTTTAGCCCTACATTGCTGCATACGTACCTATATACATACATAGGTTACATCACACACGTGTTACCTTCGTATGTACTTGTCATTGGTTAACTCTGCATTGACCCATATGTGTACATGTAATATGTGTACTTGTATGAGGGGTGGATCAAAGTAAAAACTGTGCGTACATAAGCCATGTAGCACAGGTCAGTGATACAGCACAGGTCACCAGACAGGTTTCATTGTTAGGATTAATTGCGTGAGAACGAGGCAGGAAATTAGTAAACACATTTCTATTGCATATATTATGTTGTATTGGACTAAAGGCATATTTGCTGTATAAATAGTTTATCATTCACTACACCAGGATATAACTATTACATGTAGCCTTTTGGTCAGTATAATATGGGAAACATACTGTGGGGATATCAGTTGATTGACTGAGGGCACAATACATACGTATAATGGTTGTAGTGGTACAGCAGAACCTGTGTATGATGGTCACTGTATTGACAGGTCACATCTCTATAACAGCCAGGTTACTAACTCCCAAAGGGTCATTACTGTATGTACATAATACGTATATATACCACTCTATGTCACCCCTTATCAGTGGGATGGTTGACAGGAATCCTCTTTGCTGTCCTGCAGGTTGATTCTGCTTAGCCAGAGGTTTAGAGGTCAAACTAAACTGGTTGAACCTTGGTACCAGGTGGACTACAACATGGAGAAAATAGACCCTGAACTCATCAAGAAGTGGAGTCAGATCGAGCCATCTGATGCTGTGTTTCTTCCAACCAAAAATGAGTTTATCCCGGATAATTTTGATCTGGTCCCACCCCCCGAGAGCCCCATGGATGTACCAGTCATCATAAAGGTTGGCAAAATACATGTACTCCCCCACCAGTTACTGGCACTCTTATTAGACTATGTATTTGTCATTTCCCCCGCCAACACTAGTGTTGAGTGTTCCAAATGACTTTAAGTCTAAATTCAATTTATTTGATGTATTGTAAATGCATTAAGACGATTACATAATTGATTCAAGTAAACCACACATTGAGGTGGTTTAAACCAGTTTAACGGACGTCCCCCCCTCTCAGACTTCGACCCAGATCACGCTGGGGCTCTCACTCATCACGAGCCTCTGACTGAACCCGTCCACAAGCATGGGACCACAATACATGCAGCTGCACGTCATCATTGAAGGGGGGCACGCTTGCCCAATTGTGGAATAAATTTGGCAAGCCAGACCGCTGTCTGGCTTACATATATCCCTTATGCACCTCAATCCTATCATCCACACTCTGGCACGCCTGCCCAGTTGTGGAATAAATTTGGCAAGCCAAACCACTATCCGGCTTACTTACCCCCTATGCACCTTAACCCTACTATCCACCCTATGGTAGTCTATCCTATTCCCATATATTTTACTCCATCTAGCTCTGCGGTGGGTGGGTGGGAGCAATTTAACTTCTCCAGCGTTCGATCCGATTCAATCCCGCGTATCCTCCAGCTGCCGTGTTGACAAGATTGTCACTGTACCTTGACCCCACTCCAAATGGCGCCAATTTCCACACCCACATCCTGCTCATTGTGCCTTGATCAGGAAGCCATATACAATTACTTCCATGCACCCACTGTATGGGCACATACTCACACACGCACACATATACAAGATGCACACACTGGGGACACTCATCTACATCCACTCCCACACATGGGGGACATCCGTTAACCTCTGCCAACATGGTTGACAACCATTTAAATGAAGCACTTAGTCTGACCAGTGCTATAGCCGTACTAGGTTTGTTTGTTGTCATGCACGTATGTACGTACGTACATCATATCAAATTGTATGGTTGTTCAATATTGGGTATTGTCTGTGGTAGGAATCTCCTGTGTCCACGTTGTTTTATAAACACGATGACAAATTCAAGGTGCCTAAGGTATATTACAGAATTGACTTTACTAGGTGAGTATTGCATTTAGAGCAGGTCCAATGAAGAAATACTTGTACGTGGGTTTGTGCGTACGTATGTATGTACTCGTTTGTGAACATATTGGAATTTATATGTAAATGCTTTTGTACATAATGTTATATGCAGGAGATACGTATATACACACAGAGTGTATGCTGTATCTACATGTACATGTATTTATACCTACGTATGTATGTTAATACAGTGAAATCTTTACTATACTGTACGTACATGTGTATGTACCAAGCACATTATCTTACATGTGAACACTTATGTATGTACATGTTTGTATACTTACGTGCATATCTGAGTGTGTATTCTTGTACTGAATGTACTGTAGCAATGTGTGTATGTACAGTACGTATATACTGTATCATATTGTATATGATGTGCATGTATCTGTCTGTTTGTGTGTTACATGTGTACTCTTATTATGTAGTTTACAACTTAATGTACTGTATACATGTACGTATGTGCTTTTAGTCCTTTGGCCTATGACACTCCTGAAAACTGCTGCTTGCTGTTCCTGTACGTGAAGCTGCTCCAAGACTCTCTCAACGAATACGCTTATGCTGCCGAGATTGCTGGGATTGAGTACAAAATATTCAATTCAATCTATGGACTAGAGGTTGGCCAGTGGTGTGTGCACTGTATTGTGGGTGTGTGCACCGTAGTGTGGGTATGTGTACTGTATTGTGGGTGTGTGCACCGTAATGTGGGTATGTGTACTGTATTGTGGGTGTGTGCACCGTAGTGTGGGTATGTGTACTGTATTGTGGGTGTGTGCACCGTAGTGTGGGTATGTGTACTGTATTGTGGGTGTGTGCACCGTAGTGTGGGGATGTGTACTGTATTGTGGGTGTGTGCACTGTAGGTTGGGTGGGTGTGTCTACACTGTAGTGACCTATGTAGGTTTGTACTCTAGTGCACATACTGTAGGGTTGCCTTTCAGACTGTTCGCTACACTTAATTTCAGGCATAATCCTAAATTTGGCTAATCATGGTGGACTGAAAGGGTGTGAATGGACATGTGCACACAATGCAGTTATTTAGTTATGTACATATTTTTTATATGTCTATGCATTCACTGCATGTACATACCTAGTCACAATGGTACGAGGTACTTCATCACCTCCGTGTAGGTCCTTGTTACTGGTTACAGTGACAAAGCAGACGTTTTATTGATGAAGATTACAGAGAGAATGACAACCCTGGAGATCGACCCTATGAAGTTTGGGATGTACTTGGATTTGGTACGTGCATACAGCCTGTACATATGTATGCATTGATTCATACATATGCTGCACATGCGGTGTTCTACAGTATAAATTCTCATTCATCTACATACTACTGATTTATCCACTGTACACTCTATGATTTGTTCACAATCATTAAAGTGCATCATTTTATCCATATAAAAATATGTATGTAGACAATAATGATGATTATGTCCCTAATTCATCAATCTGCTACATCATTCCTCCGTGAATTGTGTCGTATTAATAAGAATCCTCCATACACGCGTGTGTACCTACTGTGGATACTTACATTTTTGTTATGTGATCATTTCCCTTCCCCCTCGCCCAAATATTGCTCCTCTTTGCAAATTTACTGATTGATGACATTTTTGTTGAATATGATGTCACACCATTCTTTTAGAGATTTGTTCCCCCTCCCCCTCCCAGCTGTGTTTCTAAATGAAGGCCTACCTGAGAATTGTTGTCTCCACAATGATTTTCACATGTCCTTGCTCCAGCTGTGCTGAACTTCTCTTAGCCACTTCATTATCGACATGTATGTACGTTTTTCAATGTGTTTTTTTTACTCGTTTTTAGAAATTGCGGAGCCTTCGCGACTTCAAGGCCGAGCAGCCCTACAACCATGCCATGTACTACATGGATCTGCTGACAAAAGACCACGTTTGGAACAAGGAAGAGCTGCTCGGGGCAGCTGAACGTGAGCCAGTCTGAGTCCATGTTGTTTGTCCAAGTGTTGTAAATGAGCCTTGAGAGATCCAGCTATAGTGCTGGGCGATGTTCTCAGTTTCACACACAATAATCACATCTCATGAATGCTGTGATTGGCAAATCATTGAATGGTAGACAGTCTATATATGAAGGTTGTCACTATCTAAATGTTCAAGGTACAGTATGTGCTGAAGTAACAACGAATGATCATTTATTCAACGTACATCAGATCACAATTGATGAACGTATCCTGTGATCCTGAAACCTTGAATAGGGCATGCCATTAGCTGATAATTGTGTTTTGACAATAATTGTGATTTTAATTTTCAGGCGATAATTGTTAATCAAATATCATGATTAATGGTGACTATCAAATAATTGCATAACACTAGTCTCAGTTGGCTTGTAGCTTCAATATTGTACATACACGCATACATACTGTATAATATGTGTATCTTTACGTACGTATGTACTGTACTTGAACATGCGTAAGTATGTATACAGTATGTATGTATGTCTTAATGTGCAAAGTATATCTACACGTACAGTATTACTGTAGTTACATGTATTCTGTATGTACGTAATACACTTACATACGTATGGACATCTACATGATTTTGTGCTAATACGTATGTTGTTGTGTGTGTATGTGTGCTGTTCACCGGTGTGAGACTGCAGTTGGCAGTACCACCGGTGTAGTATAAAGGAGAATTGGGAGGTTTGGTTGCTGTGGTGGCTCCATGGCTCAGTGGTTATGGCGGCTACAGTCAGACACCCTGGGTTTGAGCCCCGCAGTTGCCAATTTTTCTCTTTTCTCCTTTCTCCCTGAGCAGGTTCAGTTCCAATTAAAACTTCTATAATACATATGTACAATTAGACCCTAGAGAGATTGTGGTGGCAAGCAACGGAATATCATCTAATCCTGGTCACCCCAGGGTCTGCTCTGTATGTAGTATGTATCATTGGAGGGAATTTACACGCATGCATTTATGGTAGGAACCATGGTGACGAGTGACGAGAATTCTGTTCCTCCTCACCATGAGGCCTGTAGCACCACCAGGATAGTGATATTTGCATGTGTTATATGTAGTATAGTCTATTAGATGTGTGTTATATGTAGTATAGTCTATTAAATGTGTGTTATATGTAGTATAGTCTATTAAATGTGTGTTATATGTAGTATAGTCTATTAGATGTGTGTTATATGTAGTATAGTCTATTAAATGTGTGTTATATGTAGTATAGTCTATTAGATGTGTGTTATATGTAGTATAGTCTATTAGATGTGTGTTCTTAATCTATGTATTGCTCAGAATTGAAACCTGATGACTTGAAAGATTACTTTCCGAAATTTCTTCGTCGGCTGCATGCCACCATGCTGGCTTATGGCAATACCACTTCCCAAGTGAGTTATACACATAATCTGCACACGAAGCTACGTACATATGTGTACTGTACTTTGTTATGCAGAATAATAATAATATACTGTAGTTGACTTCACATCGTCTTTGACTCTGCTTGTGTGTGTTGTGTGTTATGTGTTGTGCAAATGTGTGCATTTGTATGTGATGTGTACACATGTACTTATGTGTGTGCACATTTCTAGTATTTGTGTTTTGCAGCAGCCAAGCACTGTACGTAGTGTTTTGACTGGAACCATCTGACACATACGTACATACGTACATGTACTGTATTTCAAACTAACGTCACTCCCAGAATGCCCTCCGAGTGGTTGCCAGCATTGAGAATATTCTTGAGAGAGCCTTTGGATGCCGGCCCCTCCTCCCGGGTCAGCTGAGTAGGAAGCGGCAGGTCCAGCTGGTCGCCAAGTCCAACTTTCTCTACCAGATGGAGAATCATGTCCACAGCAGCTCATGTGCAGCTCTTTACTTTCAGGTTTGTACCCGTACACCTCTCTGGATTGAGCACACTCTCTGGCTGCTCTACCAGCTATTGGTCCCTGCTGTACATAGTGAAGTCTAGATGATTTGGCACTGTTCATTCTCGAATCCTTATCTCTGCTGTTATCTCCATACAAACTTATTCCAACATTAGAAGTGGCCGCAGTGTGGATATTCCACCAAACACTAATGTTTATTCATCTTTTCGACACAATTTTTGGACTAGATTACAATATTTTTGTTGTGTATACATTTGTGTATTTTCCAGTACATGTGTGCATATTACGTAAGTATGTGCATGCTGTACTGTGTGTGCACTTTATGTAGGTCGGCATGGAGGATACATCTTCAAACTTACTACTTGAGATGCTCACTCAAGTCATAAGTGAGCCTTGCTTTAGCCAACTGCGTACTAAGGAACAGCTTGGTTAGTGTGTGTGTGTGTGTGTGTGTGTGTGTGTGTGCGTGCGTGCGTGCGTGCGTGCGTGCGTGTGTGCGTGTGTGCATTTGCGTGAATATGACAGAGTTACAGTGCTGTGAACACATACGTATGTGTACTGTATATAATTGATGTGATATCTGTACACATGCATACATATGTACGTATGCATGCACATAGCGTATTTGTGTCCTTATCGACACTTAGGTTACATAGTGGCTACCAGTCCTAAAAGATCAGATGGAGTGCAGGTGTGTGTGTGTGTGCGTGTGTGTGTGTGTGTGTGTGTGTGTGTGTGTGTGTGTGTGTGTGTGTGTGTGTGGTTTGCTTAACATAGTATAAATTTTATTTCATTCCAATGTGATTCAACCACTAACCCCATCTTTATTAATAAATTTTGATACTCACACTGACCACACACTACTGACCACACATCACTGACCACACACCACTGACCACACTTCACTGACCGCACACCACTGACCACACACCACTGACCACACACCACTGACCACACACCACTGACCACACACCGCTGACCACACACCACTGACCACACACCACTGACCACACTTCACTGACCACACACCACTGACACAGTGCTCCCTGCCTCTCCTCATAGGGATTAATGATGCTAGTACAGTCTCCCAAACATCCAGTGTTGGTGGAAAATAGAATGGAGTCATTTTTGAAAGCAGTTGAGGTGCATGAATGTGTGCATGTTTTTCTGTGTATTTCTGGCTGTATGTCAGATGTATGCAACATATTGTTATATCGACTCACAATGCATACATTCTTAGGCAACTATGTATACATATGTACAGAAAAGAATACAGTATGTAATAGCTAAAGTACCTCTGGAGAAGCTGTAGCGGATATACAGACACCTTTGCCTAATTGATACCGAGGGCAAAGCCCGAGGTGTCAATTAGGCAAAGGTGTCTGTATTCACTACAGCTTCTCCAGAGGTACTTTAGCTATTATGTGGTATGTTGCGTGGGCGCACCTTTGATTGAGCAATGATTAGTATTAGATGTGTGAAAAGGAAATAACCAATTGTCCACAATGCAACATCGAATGAAGTGTGCGTACGTACATCAGGGAAGTGTGCACACATCATGAATGTGTGCACTTCTTTTCCTTTGAGATCGCCCACGCAACATACCACATGTATATATGTATATACAGTATGTACATATGTACATTCTATCCTGCAAAGAACTACATACTGTACTGCAAGGGATAGCATTTTGAGGCAATCCACCTGAATATACTTCAGATTTGGGACTGTATACTGGTTGTTCACATACTGTACATTCCTGTATGTACATATTATATATGTACATACGTATGTATCATTTAGGATATACGATTGCCGGTATGCCTCTTTGTGATCATGATGTGTACTATGCAGGATATAATTGATGGTTTGTCAGAGGAATCCTTTGAAGTGCATAAGAACTCGCTCACTGTCCAAAGAACTGAAAAACCAAAGAAACTGAAGAAGCAGGGATCCAAGTACTGGTACGAGATATCCACAAAGTTTTATCACTTCAAAAGAGGTAGGATGTTGTGTTTGTGTACCCTACAAGTGTGGTCATCATAGCAATGAACACACGTACCTATTCCCACATTAGATGAAGTGGAAGTTGAATATCTTCAGTCAGTTACCAAAGAAGATGTTTTGATGTTTTATAAGGTATTGTGTGTACTACAAATGATGTATGTGTATACTGAGGTATGGTGCAGATCAAAGTTTACATACACTCACTTGTGTTGATTACTATTATCTCAAGCAGAACTGAATTATTAGCTGCCCATCGATGGCCATTGCATGCCACCATCATGTGCGATTGTTCAGACAAGGGTGCTGCTTTGTATATGGACATACTTACATACGTATGTACATGAGATTCAGCACTGGTGAACTGGTGGCAGTACAGTGCAGTGTTAGTTGAGGTCACCACATCTGTCTGTAGTGCTGCTCAAGGTGCCCTAGCTACGTATCTGTAGTGCTGTTGGGGGTACCCTAGCTACATACATACGTACCTGTAGTGCAGTTCAGGTAGCCTATCCTTACATAGGGTTACAGTCTGATGCACTACACACTGTGTATATTGTGCATTTTCCTCACTGGATAGGATCACATTGCTGCCAAAGGTACAACAAGAAGGAAATTGGCAATTCATGTACTGTCAAAAGAAGCAAAAGATAGCGGTCAGTATGTGTGTACGTATGTGTATGTCATACCACCTTTAGGAAGGATACACAGGGAATAGATCCTTTGTATGGGATACCAAGGGTGAAGCCCGAGGTGTCCCAGTGAAGGATCCATCCCTGTGATTCCTTTGTAGAGATGACACAACACAACTTGCTTGGTAAGTACCCTGGTTGGTAAATACCTCTGTTGAATACGTACACTTCACTCAGTTCCT
Organism: Chondrilla cf. caribensis; assembly: GCA_964020155.1. Classification (NCBI taxonomy): domain Eukaryota; kingdom Metazoa; phylum Porifera; class Demospongiae; order Chondrillida; family Chondrillidae; genus Chondrilla; species Chondrilla cf. caribensis. The sequence continues at coordinate 2,542,160 of OZ026568.1, forward strand.
GGTCCATATACACTATGTCAACCAGTACAAATAGTACACTATGTACGTACCTCTGATAAGAAGTACAGATTTGGTGCGCCCCTCAAGGTACTCACCAGCAAGTTGGACTATACACATGCACCACGTAAATGCATAATTGTTTCGTCCTATGTAACTGTATGTACTATACGAGGGAAACTCTTTAAGATGAATTGCTTCTCAGCACAAACAAATTTTGAGCATTATTTGGTTTGCCGTAAGAGTGTACACATACGTAGTAGGCAAATCCTGATCAGAAGAATAATTGATAACAAGTAAATATTTTGTGGGTCCCTTATGTTTCACCTCAACTAGTGTCTACTGTATTTATGTATGTACAGTGTCATGTCATGCACTGTATACAGTATGTACAATACATTGATGTACTTCCATGATAACCCCCATTTATTAGGTTTTGAGGCCACAGACAGTGATTCCACTGATGGGGTGAGTGAGAAATTGTGCTAATAGTGATCTACATACGTTCCTGGAGGGCAGATGACAATGTTGATAGTACTTCATTTGTGGCAATGTACTGTATCTCCATGTGTACTGTCTGTATTGCTGCTGTTCCTCCAGAGTATCTGATATATATGCACAGAATGTACAGCTTTATAATAGGGATCACTTTTATGTACGTATGTAGTGTACATGTACATACATAATCTATCATGGTACAGTCTAAACTCTTTACATCACCCTTGGTAGTGCTCCCAAACACTAGTATACAGTCAGACCTCTTTACAACATCACCCTTGGTAGTGCTCCCATACACTAGTATACAGTCAGACCTCTTTACAACATCACCCTTGGTTCCTCACCTTCCTTAACATTAAAACCAGTAAACTTACTATGTATGTGAATACCACAAGATACGTTGTTATAACGAGACTGTCATTATAAATGGTACTGTTGTACATAGGTCTGACTGTACATCATATCATAGTAAGATCGTACTGTTTATTTCATGCATATATAATGTGTACGCTGTGCGTTACTTGTGATACTGGTGTTTGTACCCTCAGGTGCAGATGACAGTTGTTGATGACATTCAGAAGTTCCGGAATGCTCACAGCCTCTACCCTATCCCACGCCCTTGTGTTGATCCTGTGAAGCATCTTGCGTGATGTCATAACGCATTTGATATTATTAGTATCAGTAGTATTTATTTATTTATTAGGGAGTGAATTTCTCACAGATAATTCAATTTGACTAATTATTATCAGTTATATTAATTCAAGTTATTCGCAACAATTATTATTTTATGTAATAATATTATTGCATAAGATTAATGTATTGCAATACGTACGTATTATGTATAATTTTTGCCATAATTATAGGCATAATATTATAGATTTTTTGACATTTCTGATTCATACAATTCACATATATGTGTCACACATGAAGTAGGCTTGAGGGACAATGATTAGTAATTAGTTTGTTACACCTAATAACACTCCTACTACTGCACATTATTTGTTGCTTTCACTGCAGCTTCCTTATGTGGACTGTATTTTTCAAGGGAAAACAGACATACTCTGCCCATTTGTTTGCTTACGTATGTGCTTGCACTTGAAATACAGTCAAACCTCTTTACAACATTCCCCTTGGTTCCTCACTTTATCTGCCATTGTAACCAATCAGCTGTTATGCCTAAACAATACAATTACTTTGTATGTAAATACATCTGTGTCCACGAGACAAATTGCTATGAAGAGACGGTCCTTGTAAAATCCGTTGGTGTAAGAAGGTTTGTCTGTACATAAAATATACCCAATGTGTATCCTAGTTGCTCCCTGATTCAGAAGCACAGGTGTAATGAACTACCAGTAAACAGTCATACACATTTCTTGTGTACGACTGTACGTACATACGTACAGTATATACAGTACATAAATCTTCACACACAAACATATTAACTCACAATTTCTCGTGCATGTAATTCTCATACGTAGGGGCAAGTGTGAAGGCCACAAGAAATAAGGGTACCACTGTATATGGAATGGTATATGTACAGATGAGATGGAACAAATTGCAAAACATATTATAATAATGTTGTTATTATGTACAATATTCTTATGTAATGAGGATGATCCATGCTAAGTACATCCAATAATGGTAATCACCTGCTTATATACAACAACAATACATTAAACACATTGCCGTCTTCACTAGGTAATGACTGGGTGGTTTTAATTTAGTGTACATTTAACCAAATGAATTAAGATATGGGACGAGTAAAATTTTGCATGTCATTCGTTGACATACGTATTCAACTAAATAACATCACTGATAAAACCATTATTATGTACATAGGAGTGGTTCCATATGTACAGTATGTAGGTTTCTTATTTCACATCACGTGTGAAAGCAAAAAGCATAACTCTTTCCAAATAGGGATTTTGGACTGCGAAGTTTCCAACTGTTGTTGGGAAAATCCGTTTGGATTCAGGAGCGTTTAAAAACGCAGTCTGGCGAAGAGAGTTCTTTATCTGGATGTTTCAACCCTGTGGGTCATCTTCAGCAGTCGGGGTGCCTTGGGAGTTACCCTCCTTAAATAGGGTTTGGGCTTCCCGCCAAGACACTTCCGATCTCGTGACTTCCGCTCCTTGGACGAACATAGGGGGTCCACGATCGATCCAAAAGTAGACCAGCATCAAGGTTGATCCATGACCCATGACCCATGGTGAACCTCGATGCTGGTCTACTTTTGGATCAATCGTGGATAATATGCTTGAGTCTTTTAATTGGATGTCCTTCAAACATGTGAATTTACACCTGCATGTAAACCTCACAAGTTAGAGCAGGTGTCATCAAAAGATAGATTAATTTGTGCATAAGAACAAAGACCAAAAGTACATTCCTTCAAGCACTGATATGCCTCTTTTCTGAGAATTCAGTTCATGAGTCTTACTAATGATGCCTCATCAAGATAACCACATCCTGTAGTTGAGTCCTTTGGATGTCCTTCAAACATGCTAATGAACACCTGCATGAAACTTCACAAGTTAGAGCAGGTGTCATGTAAAGATATTTTTAATTGATTACACATTTTGTGGGAGTCTGTGGGATGCACACAGGGAAATGTTATATACATTGAACATAACACACTGTACGTACAATAGAACTAGCTTAAAGTGTTGACATTACATAAACGGAATGCTATCGTTTGAGGAAGACACGTCAAGCACCAAGGCCTCTTATGATCCTAGTTAGGTACTAGGTGCAAGCCAGTTCTGGAATATGAATGTTGACACAGTCACATAACCCTGACACCTAGCGACAAGGTGCAAACATTCATACTTGATTAATGTGACTTTAAATTAATACTGTGAACACAAACCAACCTTCTTCCAATGTTCTAACTGTATATAATTGTACTCTTTTCTCCACTATCAACACTTGTTAAGGCCTTCACTGAGATGTTGTACAGCGAGTGAGATATGCCTCTTTCCTAAGAATTTAGTTCATGGGTCTCAATAATAATGCCTCATCAAGATAACCACATCCTGTAATTGAGTCCTCCGGATGTCTTTCAACATGCAAATGAACATGCACCTGCATATATACAACCCCACAAGTTAGAACAGGTGTCATGTAAAGATATTAATTTTTAATTGATGGTACATTTTTAATTGATGGGACATTTTGAAGAGAAATGTTATATACGTTGAACATAACACACTGTACCTTGTGTTATGAGAACATAACAATATAACAATAGAACTAAGTGTTGACATTACATAAACGGAATGCAATCATTTGAGGAAGGCACTTCAAGCACAAAGGCCTCTTATGATCTTAGTCGAGGCAACATGTACAGGTGGCCGGATAGGGAACAACCACCACCGGTATGAAGACTCCACAAGATTTTCTATTTACACTAACAATGTATAGTCTACGTATTTATATAATTAGCAAATGATTACCAATGACCAGAGCACTACATAACGTAACAATTATAGATTAATATATGAACAGTGATAACTGCAATGTTATGCAAGAAATTAAAATTATTACATGTCAAGATAGTTGGTAGTAATCACAGCAGATATACAATATAGCTGGACAGCCAGCTTAAGATAACATATTCCCAAAACGTAAACATTACATAAAGATTACTTATTAACATAGTCCTTGATAGTAATGTCTTAGTTAATTAGCTAACATTACATTACGGATGTAATTTCTGTGTGCTTGTTACCATTCGCCTGTTCAACAATGCCAAGTGCATTGCTACTGCCGTTATTCAAATCATCCAGGTGGACAGATGATGCTACCTTGAACGCACTAGACCTGATCTGCTCTTGAGTACCACTCAAAGTACAGTTTTGGACATCATTAGACAATTCAACGGGATTTCTAGGTTGAGTTTCTTCTGAGAATGAATTGTCATTTTGAGGGAAGCTGAGCTGTTCTTGTGGCGTTGCGGGGACATTGTTCTCTGATCCATTGGCCTTCTTCAGAGCAGGATCAAAGAGTTTTGACCCTGTTGATGTAGAATGGCCTTTGGTTGAATCGGCCCTTTCTCCATAATTGCACAATGAAATCATTCGCTTCAAATTTTTACGAACTTCAGGCTGTCTCAGGCAGTACACGTAGAATATGAGCACTCCCTGTGAGCAGTTGAGGATAGTGAAGACCCACTCGAAAGGGATTCGTATGAAATCCACCTTGACATCAGTGCTGGCAAAAAAACCTGATGCCCAACCTAGGCCGAACAGGACAGAGAGAATGGCACTGACAGCAAGGTTCTCCTTCCACTGGTTGTCCTTCTTCCCAGCTTCCTTCTTCATGTTGGGCCTCCGCACCAGAGTGATTGTGATAATGATGAATATGATCCAATTAAAGATGTAGATTACACCAAACGGCACTAAGACACCAATCCAAAATGAATACCCCTGCACACGACAGCTGGATGTAGATAAAATGGAAAAGAGCACTTATACACCATGTCACATTACACTATCTTTTGTATGTGCTGCATGTGGACTATCAGTATGGAGGAACACATATCAATATACATGCAGTGGTTTCACATTCACGTTGTCGGTATGCACAAACTGTGTACAACTTACAACTCCTTGTGATAGTAATTTTGGTGACGAGGTGCAAGACTGAAGGCCACAATGAACACAGGTAACACTGCAAGTGATGAAAACAGATAGATTAGATGTACTGTTCTGTTCAATGTTATGTAATGAGCTAAACTGTGTCTCAATTATCCACATTGGGAGTATGTACACAGCATTTACCCATAACTTTAAATTTGGCAGACTTGCTTGTATAATCATATGGACTAGACGCATAACAACAATAATGAAGAATACAAATTTTACTTCACAGTATGCCTGTGTGTGTGTAACTGTTACATATGTTATGCTGTTCCATACCCCAGCAAATAGCTCCAGATATTTCATAATGGTTTCGAAAGGGGAGCTCAAAGGGTTGTACGATACTCCTGAAGATAAAGATAGCCAGCGACGCCATCCACAAGAAAGTGGCAAGGAAGAAGTAGTGCATGAGAGCAGAGATGATTCCACACAGAACAGGGACCGGCATGGCAAAGGTACCCACAATGAAAGCACTGTACAGACCGATCAGGGCAGTACACAGGTGAATCAGTAGCTTGGTGTAGAGAGCATTCCGGAGTGACCTGTAGTGGATCATGTGTAGGACAAATACAAAACTAACACTGAACTATGTTTACAGATATTACATCATGTTATGTCATTGTTGATTATTATGAGTATCTATAAAATGTGATTGTAATCACTGTTGTGTTGTTCTATGGCCTCACATAATTTTAACCTTTATAACCTTAACACACTTTAACGTACGTGTGATTATTACACACATTATCTTGGTATGTAATTTGGTAGATTCTTATCATTATCGTGTCGTATCGTATCGGTGTCACATCATGTTACATACAACCATTACAAATGGCCTAAGTTATCATCTTTGGAAACACTTGTTTCAAGAAAATGATCATTAGGGGAGTGCTGGGCTTACGTGAGGTTGTGGAAGGGTGAGGGGGTACAATTTCAACCCAATAATAATGTTGCTGCAGTCATCGTCGAAAAGAGACGAAATATCAATGAAAGAATAAGTGCCCCACTCCCCTGGCCCCCGCTACAATCTCATCCACACATAATATGCAGCATATTTAATTCATTAGAGTCATTGGAATGAAGGGTAGGACATTTGCCAACACTGGCCTACAAAGTGACCATACAAGTGTACTTTGAATGGTTTTGGGAGAAATTAAACTTACTTCATAGCAAGGTTTGCTATTATTGTCACAACGAGACACACAATACAGATCCCTGCGCCGATGTAGGAGACCCATGTGAGGATAGCATCGTTGACTGTTGGAGGGTGGATGCTAGAGCCAGGTGAGACATCCTAGCAAAGAAAATCAACGATCTGAACACAATGACGGCCATGCACAAAATACTCAGAAAAGGCAATTGATTGCCATGAAAAATTACTTCATCACAAAATTGAGGCCTATTAAATACCGTTTAGCTATTAATAGTTAATCAGATTATATCCACAGGGCACATGAACCTACATACACAGCATGTACGTACATATGTACACACAAACAGGTCATTGATTATTTACAACAGCCATGTGTGACAAATGATTAATCAATAGCTATCAAAAGGTCAGCAAATGGCTGATGAGAATACAAGCTATTCATTACACCTTTAGGAAGGATTCACAGGAAAAAGGTCCTTGTGTATCCTTTCGGAAGGTAATAACATATACCCAAATCACACTTTAGATACAAAACAGGTACCATAACATAATACACATTGATGTATGGAAGCCTGCTTGACAACCTTTTAAATAGTATATACAATAATATTATATTATAAATATGCAAGGCTCACCATCAGCAGGGCAAAGTGTGTCAGATGGTTACACTTGCAGACTACAGTTGTGTCTGTCTCATTCACAAGTTCACAACCACTGTCATCCCAGGATCCAAATGATTCTGAACAAGAGTGTAATAAAGATTACAGAAGTACATACAGTACAGTGCGTGCAGTATGTAGATTACTAGTGTCTGCACATGCATGCACAGTCTATATTGAATTAATACAATAAATGTACATATTGTATGTTTGTAATTGTAGGAAAAAGCGGTTCATATCCATGATGTAAGCCCATTTCCATTGATATTGCTGAGGACAAAATTGAAATGTCTATACCATTCTAATCGTTGTGCAACCTAGCTATGCTCGTTCATGCTTCCAATACAAGAATGTTCTTAGAGTAACAAAATACAATATAATACAACATGAATGGTATAAAAATCAACACTGTGTAGACAAAATGTATGCAAATAGTGCTACCATGAAACTGATTGTAGCTCTCTCAATAGAGATAAAATTATTACATACACAGGTATGTACTATATCTACATCCATGTATGTACATTTGAAGAAAGCCATACAAATAATGAGTGACAGTACTAACCATCCAATGACACATCCCAAAACTGACAACTTGTTCTGTCATGTGTTTTCTAGAAAAGTGACAAAAGGTGAAAAAGTACAACTAAATACTCCAGTTGCCAAAATTATTGTAAAAATGTAATTATGCAATACCAACAAGATGTATATCCCCTTCAATCGTAGACCAAGTCTATACTTCAACACACAGGGGTACCAAATGTATATACAGAACAGTCCATCCTTTTCCAGTTAGTGGAAATATTAGCAAATACTACAGTATTGTGTTCCCATTCAAATTATTAAATGACTGAATATAGTATGGACTAAGTATGTACACGTGTGGTACTTGCTACCTAATGGTGTGCTCTATACCTGTGTTTTCGAGAAGACAAACTGCACTCTGTCATCATCATCCAGTCCAGACACAGTCTCACCAAGAATACTGACGGAGAGAACTGAGCTTCCAACCTGTGTGAACTGCTCTCCAGTTTTACTGATGTACTGGTCCCTTGACTGGAATAAGGCATGGTTGGTGAAAATAGTAGTAGACACACGATAATTTTTCTTCGAGAGAGACCCTGGAATTTGAACACTATCTGATGTAGAAACATTTGTTGAACTTGTCTTAGTAGCCACCTGTTTTAGCAGCGAAGTGATGTTGAGTGGATATGAAGTATTGCCGAGTGCCTCAGCAGGGGCTATGAGGAGGCCAAACTGCGACGATGAATACAGGAAGCTTCCGTTAGAAGTATCTGTATTTTCAGCAACATCATCAATGACATTCAATACTCTGTAGATACACCATTAAGGAGAATTTTGATATAATAACATTTAAGAGTGTTCACTCATATACAGTCCCTAGCACTCTGAGATCAAGTACAGTAGCTAGTATACTCAAGACGGCTCACAACAGCCCATATCATAGCTCACAACATCCTAGTACGTATATCAAACATGGCTCACAACAGCCAATATTGCCGCTCACATACAGACTTACTTGCTCGAAGATCCTGTTATCGATTGGCTGGCTTTCAGCACTTTGGGTGTAATACTATTAACACTGCTCACAAAAGACAGTATATCCGATTGGACCTTACAAAAGGGATCCAAAGTAAATTAAATGATTAACACAAGCCCACACTACAGTATGCATATGATACACAATGTACACTAGTGTAGCAATTTCCTAGTACACATATTAAGTACTGCATATTCTGTAAATGTTCAACAGAGCGAATTCAAAGAGAAAAATGCAATTTAAGGTGAAGTCACTTTGTGACTGACGAATATTTAGAGGATGTCATGAGTATTAACATAAAAGTGGCGAATAATTAGAGTTCTAAACTTAAAGAAACATGGTCAACTTCAGTTTGCAAGTTGTTACTCCTGTTAGGGAATATCACATCTATAAGATATTGTATCCTACTGTAGACGTGATATCCTCTCATATTGGGACCCAGACATTGGCGACCAAATCACATTTGAATGTGAAAACAGAACAGTGAGCGCATCCATCCATTAGAAGCTTGCCGTATTACTTTTCGTTCTGTGTACGTACGTTAGTTTAACTTTGAGCTCTGTTTTCCAAAGTGAGATGACAATATAGTGGAGAAGGGACGAAAAATCAGAGAACTTCGTTTTTCATCATCAATTAGAGGCCGATTGGCCCTATCTTGTGAAATGACAAAAATTAGAAAATATATGGTATGTACAGGAGACTGTCTGAAAAAGCATGGAACTTATGATTAGATCAGCAGTAACCTGACATGTTCCCAAACTGTTTTAACCACTAAGCTACACCTCATCCACACCCAAAACTATTTCCAAATTCTATTCAATCATAAAGCAAACAATGAATCCCCAGTCCCCATCATAAAAAGAATCTATTTCAATAATCATACATACAGACCTAGCACTGGCCACACACAGCTGTACATAATTATGGTTATACTACATGACGTGTACATAATATTTATCATACAAAGATGCTCACCCAGATGGGTGACTAGCTGATACATATGTAGACTGTAAAGACACTGCTTGGGACAAATGAATGGACTGGATGCATGCACAACCATATTCACTGACAAATGTACATCCCAGTGGAACCTGGGTTGTATTCAAATACTAAGCCTGGCATATCAGTATTATATGGATTCAATAGGTTGTACCCCATGTAGAGAGGGTTTGCAAGATGTGTGAACTGTAGTACAGTCCAACTTGCTTAGTAAGTACGTACCTTGAAGGGCCCACCAAATCTGTACTTCTTATCAGAGGTACTTACTATCAGTACTGGTTGACATAGTGTACATGAGCTAGGGACTGAGTGAAGTGTACTCACTAACCAGGAGTATGTACTAACCCAGGTACTTACTAAGCAAGTTGCACTGTAATTACTACAGTTGTAACTATTGGTACTATTATTGATAGCACAAGCCTCAGAGCAGAACACTGACTAAGTAGATATATGTAACAAGTACATAATGTTTTCATGCACAAATACCACGTTATATGTCTACCACCATGTACGTATACATATAAAGTGTTTACTGTACACTCACTGCCTTTTCACGAAGAGCTTTTCGATCAGCTGCTACTCTGCCAAGGAGTGTTGTAGATAGAGACACATCTTCCTTCAAAAATTCACTTGTGTTCTTTGCTACATCATCCAGAGCTCTCGCAAGGTTAACAGAATTTTCAATCTAACAGAATATCAAGTGCCACATGTCATTGTACTGTACCTGACGAAACATGCAAGAACTCAGAATGTTTGGAGGACCACTTACGTAAGACTACAGTGTATGCAAACTTGTATCCTGGTATGTGGACGATTAATAGGTGAGTCAAAGAGAAAATGTGCTGATATTTATGGTATAGCACAGGTCACCAGATGGGTTTCATAGTTAGAGCTACTTGATAGAGATCTAGGCAGGAAATTTGTAACTATAAACACTTTCTATTATCCATTGGAATATGGGTACATATTCTGTATAAATAGTCTATACCAGGACACAACTAATGCACACGTACATACATACAGTATATATGAATATATGTGCATCACATGATACACTCAATGTATGTACCCTATATATCTATATACAATAATGGCACTCTCTCAATCAGCACCAGGTACTTGTCTACCATGCATGTATATACATATATGTACTGTATGCACATACGCAGATACATATGTACGTGCACATACATCTTATGTACTTCACACATATCAGCAGTGTACAGCACACTACAAATGTATGTATACTCACACACACGCGCGCACGCATGCACGCACACACATATGTATGTGCACATACATCTCATGTACTTCATACATATCAGCAGTGTACAGCACACTACAAATGTATGTATACTCACACACACGCGCGCACACGCATGCATGCACACACACACACATGCACGCACACACACACGCACACACACACACACACACACACACACGTGCACAAATACACACACACACACACACAATGTACACATACATACATGGAAAAACACATACGTATACATATGTACAGATAGATGTACACATAGTAAAGAGTGAATGCAGATATATGTACATACAAACATGCAGAATAAACACACACACATACAGTACATACTCATAATATGTGAATAAACGCACAAGTCCTACATAGAGAAAATCAGAGCACATGTTTACTTCAACTGAACTCACCAATCCCAGACTACATAACTTCTTCCTAGTTTCACTAAACTTGCACTCCTCACAGATTGGATCCTTCCACTTTGCACCACTGGTATAGGTACCACCACATACCCTAGTTGCCTGAAGCCTGTTAATGAGCTCATCATCTACTCCACACGGACACTTCACTGTTGCTGTTTCACCAATCTCAGTTTGAGGCCAGGTTATGTTGGCTACATTGCTACATGTTTGTTCTTCAAGAGCTGGGCATCCATCTGAATTGACAGCAAGATACTCTCTATAAGTATTTTAGTTACAGAATGTCTTTACAGTTCATAAAAACTTGAATACAGGTGGAAAATTCCAGTTTGAGGCTAAGCCATTGCTACAATTGCTCTCAATTATGATTGGACAGCCATCTAATGTGTATATAACAATACTGAAAACAGGCCTCACAATGAGGTCAAATACCGATTGGATATTATACAGTACGTACACTGTGAATGATTCAATCATCCATTGTACAGTATTTCCCTATTTTGAGATGTACGTGCACATGTCTATAGAATATGAATAATAATTGTTATTGTGTTTAAAGAGAATCACTTTTACCAGCAGTGTGTTGACCAGCAACATCACTTATATAGCACCTTAATGACATAAATGTAACTATTAGTAGAATTGTTAGGTATGGTACAAGATTGGCTGATAACACGTATATCAAAAGATTAAAGTACATACATAATTGCTGGTATGAATAATTATCCATTTATGGAGTTACAAACATGACATTGTGATGTTTTCATGTAATCCAAGGTCATGGGGGCATACCAAAGTTTGATGCCATAAGGTTCAACCTCCAAAGCTATCAGATACATCAGCTCACCAAATCTCTCTGATCCACGAATATCAAATGAAATTGTTGGAAATTCGTCAGAATATTCTCCAAATAGCATCCTCAAAGGACCTAGAGCAGCATTAGCAATATCAGTACCAGAGGCAGTATTATTGTCTGCTAGAAGAGTAACGATCATCTCGTCAAGATTGTCAGCTGCAGGTTTGATGGAGTAGATAGTCAGTTTCATCCCACTGTCTGTCCTCAAGACTTTATTCACAGCCGCCAGTTCCAGCTATGGAAAGAATAGCACACACAATTTACGTAATGTTACAGTTTGTATATGTATGTTTGGGGTATATATAAATAATATCATGCATATTTAAAGCCATATAGAATGACTTATGGACAGGTACATGAGATGCTATGCATGTACAGTACATGTTCCTCAATGATTGGCATTGGTACAAATTCAAGAGGTTGGACCAAATATGTACATATCTGAAAATAAGTGTCCAATTGAATTATCAGTTAAATTAATTACCCATTCAATAACTTCTTTATTTGACACAGATGTGCGCTTATTTCTCCTTTGTCCCTCCTCTCCCAATCCAACCCGAACCTGGGCAAGACCTATCAACAGTGACAAGTAAGTGACATCAAGGCAGAAATAGTGAATGATATGCTGAATGCTATTGTGCCTAGCGACCATTGCTATTTGTGAATTGTGTATGTCATGTACGTACACTCATGTCTGGGGAGCTACACACAAATGCACAAACACATACTCACACACACACACACACACACACACACACCACACACACACACACACACACCACACACACACACACACACACACACACACACACACACACACACACACACACACACACACACACACACACACATATACATACATACACACAAACATATACACACACAAACATGTGTGTAAAATAGAGTCTTAGCACGTACTGTACATATGAACACACTATATTATGTAAAATGTGTACATGTACATCAGATGTGTGCACATACATATTACATACACTTCGAGAGTAATTCATGAACCATACGTACAGTACATACCCAATATCAGCACTCTAGCAATATCGGAGTTGACGGTTCCCCTATCATTCTCAGCCTGACAGTGGTAGACTCCTCTCTCTTCTGGTGTCATCTCCATGATAGTGTAGCTCTCTCCTACAGCTTGTGGTCCTCCTAGTGCCTCCCCATCTTTAGACCAGGTTACCACCGGATCAGGAATACCTCTGGCTTTACACTGGAGAGTGACACGGCTACCTACATTCACATAGGTGTCCTTTGGTTCCTCAGTGATGGAAGGTGGTGTAGCCTTATCACTCACTGTACACAAGTAGAAACATTTTCAAAATCACACAATGACGACACTACAATGATTTAAATTGCCATTTGAAGGATCAGATCTCCATATTGGAACCAGTATGCATATACTAAATACACTGTACATGATGATCATCGTGAAAAATAATTGGCACACAACTGGTGTATGAATAAGGAAGATTCCATCCTAGAGCATTGTAGTTACACTTCAAATGACAAAAAGAGTATCAGATTTGCTATAATTATAGTACATACTATCAGCATATGTATTTGTGGAAAAAGTACATGATGAATTACGTACCTCTCTCACAATGTTTTCCATAGAAAGCCCCAAATTCCACAATAGCACACCTGCACACAGGCTGCCCAACTCCATCAATACACACACCGTCATTAAGGCATGGGGGAGGAAGTGCCATACATTCATTGCGAGCTGCATATAATGTATAATACAAGACAGAATATAGAGTAGTAAGTTAGGGTAAAGATTTGCACATCACAGGATATCCTTAGCAAATCTGAACCACACAAATTCCTCTGGATCAGGGTTCAAATGCATAGCTTTCACACACATAATCATATTCACCTGTTACATTGATCTCAAAGGTCCAAGATGGCTCTCCTGGAATGGGTGACTCTTTATCGCTGACTGCTCGACATGTGTATGTGGATGAATCTGACAACTGTAATGAGTTGTATCTCAAGGTGGTTGTACTCTCAAATGTACCATCAACTCCTTCAGTAGTGTTGCCAATAGTGCTCTCTATCACACGTGAGGAACTATTTGTCAGTACAGCACCATTTTTCAACCATATTATAACAGGAGCAGGGAGACCACTAGCATTGCAGGTCAGATCCACTGGAGTGAACTCCTCCATTGTGAGCACTCCTCCGTGAGTCAGGTTGGAGATGTTAGAGCTGTTTGACTGGACAGTGATACCAATAATGGCAGGCCTCACTGCAGTGCAGAGGAGTGGATAAACGGCAGGGAGAGTAAGTTGCCATCTGCCCCCTGATATTATAAAACACTACATATTCTCATGCCATACACATACAATGGTATCACATGACCTGTGATATATGTACTATACATGCAAAACACAGCATGTTGGATCACTGGATAGATGCTAATGTACTTTTCCTAATGACTAGTGATTTATATCATGGAAATAATACATTAATAATCCATCAATTCTAAATTGTACTGCACAAACTAATATATATGTAAGTACATACGTACTACGTACACACACGTAACTACATAAGTTTCAATTATCTCTCGGAATAAATATGTATGCACATTTGGACTGCATTGTAAATATGTGTATAGTGGATACATACTGCATTGTAATACACAATCCTGACCTACCCACTACGGTTACTGCAAGGTCTCTTGAATCATTCCCAAGAAAGTTGACTGCTACACAGCTGTAGGGTCCATCATCTTCAGTGCTCACATTCAGTACCTTCAGACTACTGGTGGTGGTCTTGGCTGTGATCTCTGATGTTAGAAGCACTGTACTGTTGGACACATTGGTGTTCAGAATCAACCCTCTGTGATACCATAGGATCCGGGGAGCAGGTTCACCGACAGCTGCACAAGTCACACTCAGGACCTCACCAGCCACCACTTCATGAGTAGACGATGGGCCCACAGTGATGACTGGAGGGACTACATACAGAAAATAAAGAGTGAATATTGACATTACGCCATATAACATTTCTAATATGTACATAATTATAGAACTCTTAATTGGCAATCCTGCCACATCAAATCTCAGTACGTCACCCAGAAACACAAAACCCTAAGTGAGGGGAGTTTTCCATTGAAAAAATTAATAGAAGTATAATTTGAAAATGATCAACAAACTAACTTGTAGTGACATGTTAGGTGTAGGCAAGGAGATCAAAGGAAAAGTGTATTCACAGATCATGTAATTACTTCCTATTACATACAGTATATGATACCGTATTGCACAATGAAGTTTTCTTTGACAGGTATTGTACTAATTAATGGGTGTGTAATTACCATTTTACGCCTTCCATATCAAAAACAACACACTATCAGTATATCATTACTTCTCAACTATTTTTACCTGGTTACTATGGTGATAAATTAGAGAACACTTAAATCTGTATTCATTAATGCATGCATTTATCCATAAAGTTGACCTAATGAAGTTAGCATACATACCTCACAATACAACACAATACACATTACTTGCTCAGTAAATACATTTATACAGTTGTACCTTGAATGCTACAACATATCTGTACTTCAAGTCAAAGGTACTCACTAATAGTAATGATTGACATAGTGTACGTACATGAGGTAGGGACTGTGTGGTATCAGGTGTATGCATGTATTAACCAGGGTACTTACTAAGTAAATTGCACAAGCATACTGTGTCATACTGTACGTATGTAGGCATATGGTACACCACAGCAACCAATATACGTGGTGCCATCATGATGCTTCATATATAGCAAGGCACATGTAACTCTGTATGGATAGTATGAGATATATACGCATACATGTATGTACATATACATAGTATGTAGAGTTATTATATGAACAACATGTCTTAACACGAATGTATGTAAAGTATGTGTTTACCTTGCACAGTGAGGTATGCTGATGTGGCTTCCTGTCCAAATCTATTGGATACTGAACAATTGTAAACACCCTCATCAAGGCCTGTCACTTCTGATATCACCAGTACAGACACAGTAGTGTTGGAGGCTATGGAATACTTTGGTCCAGCATTGTCTATCTTCTCTCCATTGAACCTCCAAGTGAAGACTAGTCTGGGATCACCTGAGGCTGCACACACAAAAGTATGGTTTGTGGAAACCTGTACAGTCTTGTTCTCCAGTAAGGACAGGAACTGGGGAGGCACTACAATGACCACATGAGAACACAGCAAAAAGAAAGTGAAAATGTCAAGTCATTAGCATGCAGCTTGCCACAACCATGTCAATTGAAAATTGCATTATAGACCAGCATATACGTACACACACACACACACACACACACACACACACACTATAAACTTGTATTTAAACCACAGCACAGTGTGTACTTGGCATGTAACAAACCTTCACTGATGGTCACTGCTATTCTGCTACTGTCTTCTCCTGCACGAGTACTGACAAACACCTCATATAGTCCACCATCAGATGCATTAACATTACCAATTGCCAGAGTGAGACAATTTGAGGAGAAATTGGACTTAGTGGAGTTGTTTGTACATGGCAAAATTGTTCGACTACTGATACTAGAGAAGTACCAAGTAATGTTGGCAGTTGGTACAGGTGGATTGGCTTCCAATATGACAAACTCTAAAATCACAGAATGTCCATTTTTCACGAGTTGTTCAGTGGTTCCATTCACAGGCTCAATCACTGGAGATACTACAATTGTAGACAACAACGTATCACAACACGAAACACGTAACCCGAGGAAAGTTTGCTATAGTACCAATATGTGTGCAATGTAACAAAATAGAGTATACAAAATATTTGCTGTGCACATACATACATATGTACATCTGTACCTCCATGTGTAGTTGTGGTTATAGTTGAACTGTTTCCCAAACTATTGGTGTAGGCGGCCACATGGATAGTATATGGCCATACCGACAACAGTCCTGAGAATGTTGCAAGGTGATTACTTGCATTGCCAGAAGTCATTACATGGTCCACTTCAGCATGACTGACGTCGTCAGTGATAACAATAACAAACGAGTCAACAATACCATTGGGGTAGACAGGCTGGCTCCACTCTACTGTTATGTTGTTTGTAGTCACCCTTGTCAATGTCAAATTTGAAGGAGCAGATGGAGCTGGTCACAAACGAGAAAAAATTAAACAAGAAAAAGAAGTAATACATATCGGCAAATCACATTTTGTCACCACCCACAGACTCACCATCTTCCTCTGTTCTAATTGTGACTGTACTCTCTTCTCCACCACCAACACTTGTGAAGGCCTTCACTGAGATGTTGTACAGTGAGTGAGGTGAGAGACCGGCTACATCAACAGTGTACATTGTACCACTGAGATTCAATGTTTTAACTGCCTCAAAACTGTCTGGTACAGGATTGACAGACTCCAACCCTACATAGGACACCTGGTAGCTGAGAATAACTCCATTTGGAGTGAGGGGTGTACTCCATTCCACAGTCAAGGATCTCGATGTCTTGTTAGTCACTGTGAGGTTTTGGGGTTTGGAAGGATCTGCGGAGTGTGATACACTCAGGGTGTAGTATATATGAAACAAGAAGTCACCATAATATACACATAAAAATGTAATAGTTTGAGACTGTGGTATGTAAGTATTGAACATACAGTGGATATAAGAAGCTTTTTAGAAGAAATTGGAACAAAATGTAGTTTGTGTTGAGTGACTGAGCATACATACATTCACTCACAGCTTTCCCCAGTGCGAAATGTAATGGGATCACTGAATGAGGCGGTCCCACGGGAATTCCAAGTACTTATTTTCAGTATGTACTTCGTGTATGGATCCAGCTCAGTTATGTTAGCTACTGTTGCATTTTTCACATCTTTTAATTTTTCAGATCCACCACTCTGGAGTTTAACAATTACGAGGTAAGAGATGGCAGCCACACTCCCTCCATTGGCAGGTGCCTCCCACATCACTGTCACACTATCAGCCCTCACTGATACAACGACTACATTATGAGGCCTTGAAGTTGGACCTAAACCATGTATGCAATATTAGGGACATAGGGACACAAGCCATTATGAAAGAAATCTTCAACATTATTATACATACAAGATGTAACACATGGTGGGGAAGGTTTTTTGCACAGTAAGCCTGTGCAAGGCCTAAGGTTGACAAAATCATATCACTGGATTTACACCGAACCAACCGAAAATAGACCGAAGTCTCTATCAGTTGGGAGACCGAAGTCCGATTTTGATGGCAACACATGTATGCATGAGACCTGGTGAAGAGTATCTAAATAAACTTAATCTGATCCAAGTGTTATGAATCAGAATGAAGGTTATGGATGTATACTTTATGCTACATCTGTTTCAAGGGCAGAGTGTGAAAGTTTGTGTACCTAAACATGAAAACATGTGTTCACTAATTGGATATCAACTCCAAAGTTAGTAAACAGCTAAATCATGTTGTTCACAAAGAGTCAAGTGGGCATAATAGGGATTGCAAAATGGTGGAGGTTTTGAAAAAAAAATGACCATTTGCAAGGTTTACATCCCAAATACACAGTAGAACTCATGCAGGACTCATATACTTATAATGATCTAGTATGTAGAATTCGTCTTAATACGTGTATACAGTAGCACAGTTACGTATATCTCACTTTACATACTAGTTGTATATAAACATGTTTACTGTAATAACAAGCCCTGTGCATGCAAACAGAACATGTACGTACATGGTACAGTACCTTCGTCACAGCAGGGTCCGCTCCATCCATCCTGACAGATACATACATCATTATCACACGTCCCACGGTTACAACTTGCACATTGAATTCTCCTCTCGTTATTGCAAGATGAATACCTTCGATGCTTTGCCACCTCTGGAGCAGCTGGGTATGGAAAAAATTACATAATGTTGATATTTTATTTATGGGGGATTGGAAAATGGGGACATTTGAACCATGCTGTACAATGTGTCCTCCTCCTCCCTCCTGGTTGAATTCACACATGTGGTATTGTATGTTGCATGGGCAGATCAAAGTGCTATGGGTGTGATATCTGTGCTATTTGCACACTCTCCTTTGCTATGTACACTTTGTACTAGTACTACAAATTTGTAATTGTTGTGAAAATTTATCAATTTGTTACCTAGCAACCCATTGATCAGCTATAACAACAATGTTGTGTGAGAGTTAGTATACAATTGTATTTTTTATACAAATACATAAAACATAATAACTAAAGTACCTCTAGCAAGGCTTCACCCTTGTAAACAGTACGTAAGCCAAAGTGTCTGTAATCTGATACAGCCCTACCAGAGGTACTTTAGTTATCGCAGACATACATCAGTTGCTATTGTGATAATATGCACACTGGAATACCATACCTTTTAGAATACAGGTTAGGGGCTTTGCTGAGATCTGCTCAAATCCATCACAGCATTTTTCTACACACACGGTTGACTGTTTGGAGCTGTCAAAAATGCATACATTATAGTATTATACACATTATACCACATATAAGTAGTGAAAGGTTACCATATAAACTAAGCGTGTGGCATTCCTACCGAATCACCAACTAACCAACCCATGGACATACTGTACCTACGTACATACGTACGTAACTACCTACATACCTACCTACATATTGTACATACATACATACATAGTATACATACATTGATTCATACAAAATACACAAAAAATGTATAATTACACATACTATTAATGCACACACACATATGTATGTGCATTCATATGTGCTATATAAGATAGCACTTCACCATCCCTGGATGGATCAATACGCCTCTCACACATACACTGTGTATGCAGTATTTTAACTAGTTATCCATACCAATTTTACAACTGCAAAACATGGACTCACTGGTCTACTTCTTTCTCAGACAATGTCAAGATCATTCGAGAGATGGTATCTCCAAGCACTACATGCCCACAAACACTGTATATGCAAATGAAATACATATGCAGCATGTACTGAAATACTGAGTGAGAAAGTCCAAGACGTATGTACAGTTGGTAAGATACAGTGTAATCTTCATATCCCATGGCTCGTTGGTTCGGCAAGTTTGCTCGTTCGTTCAGTAAATATTCTGTGGCTCGTTGGTTTGGCAAGTTTCCTTGTTCGTTCGGTAAGTATCCTGACCCTCGTTGGTTCAGGAAGTACGGGCCACCTCGAAGCCATCTGAATGGGTTGATAGCAACCTCTAGCTCTTTGAGAATATCGTCTTTCTTCGATGTCGTAAACGAAATCCATCTCAGCTATTCGTACTCACAATTTGAACGGGAAACATAATAGTTGTAACCCTCTTGATCGGTACATGGGAGTGTACTAAGCGGATATCAGTTAAATGATATCCCCTCAGTACGTACATTTCCCATGTACCGACCAAAAGAGGCGTACAACTGTTACATGCATATAGGGTCGCAATACAGTTGACAAGTGTAATATGTGTAACATACGTAATATTTGAGGGAATTTATAATCTGACATATACATGTGAATGATACGAGAACCTATACTACACACTGGCCACATACAATATAGTTACAACTCTATAGCTGGTAGCTTTATGATGAGTTAATGGTTGAGGTGAAATACATGTAGTTTTTAAGATGTAGTAACACATGTAGTACTACTACATTCAATTGGCTGCATACTACTATGTACCCTATATCGGAGCTTCAGTGTGTTGTGGAGTACTCACCCTTCCTCTGGTCTATGTGGACACCTGTTATCCGGACATTTACATTTAGTGACAGACTGTTCGGTTATCAGTCCACTATCAGCAGATGTTGTCAAGATGATGAAGATCACAAAATAGACAGAAGAGTCTCTGTGGATTCCTCCACCTTTCATGACCACAACTACAAGTATGTTAATGGGAACAGCAGTAGTTTTTGGTGTTTATACTGTACACCCAACACACCTGAACACCACCCTTAGAAGGAAAACGTCTGTACATTTAGTATCCTAGTGTGTGTGCACAAACTATAGAAAGAGTAATGTACAGGACAAAACAATTAATAAATTGCAACTATCACCTAGTACTGAATATATGTACACTGCAAATACGTATGTATACCTTCATGGGAAGTGCACAAATACATTTTTCACTGCATTCATCCATTATGCACATATGTATATGCATTAACGAACACAAAAACTAATATATAGCAGTTATAGGCTAGCAACAAAACATAAATATAGCAGGAAAATTTGGTGAGTACAATAATCGGCACACTTCCTCATACCACCAAACCACCAAATTAAACCCTGCCAATGTTTCCGGTTATACAGTATTTGTCATGCAATATACACTTGTATTAACTGTGTATATGTAGGGTCTAAGTACACAACATTGTTCATGTTAGTTAGCAGGTCTTCTACTACAATAGAATCCAATGGCTATTTTGATCCAATCCTTCCCATTTGCTGTTACCCAATCTGATTCAGTTACCTGATACTGTAGATAAGGATAGCTATATAGCCAGGATACATAATATTGTGTGTGTTGGCTCACTCAGTAAACTTGAATCAAGAGGGGAATGGTGAATTCAGAAGCACACAAGTTGTTGTTGCACCGGTTGCAGACGCTCCTTCAAATAAATCTTGATCAACATCAATCAATACGTGCTAGTGACAACAGGCCCATGGCACAATCAAACAAATTTGCTGCAGGTCGCCTGTTTATATACAAAAGCCATGGTGCATGTGTTGTGAAATACAAGGTGACAGTCGATGATACAATGTCGCACATGAACAAGCAGTCAAGTACTCAATGAAGCCGTGAAATCATCAATTTGTGAAAAACAATAAACTGATACCATCGGATATATGGGATAGCTACGTACAACACACTTATCCAGCATGGTTACCAAACTTGATACAGGAAGTAGTCATGTACACACATACCTTCGCATGCCGTCTATCAAATCACAGTCTACAATGTAAAAAGAGAGTGCACATGGAATCCACTCAACAAGAGGCATTCTCATCCCAAGACTATGATACACTATACATACATACATTACATATATCATAGTATTACATAGACACATGTACTGTACATACTAGAGTAAATTCTTGTCAATCTGCCACAATTTGGTTTCCGAAATGTGGTGGATAAACAGGTTTGGTAGATTAACTAATTGCATATTCAGTGGTACTGGGAAATAGCATGCGGCGAATTACAAGGTTTAGCAGATAAAGTGGAGATAGATTAAGGGAAATTCATTGTACTTTGTACTACAATGACAATTCAACATTCCTGTCTCAGAAATTGCTCATTCACACACCTAAGTGTACACACCAAATGTTATCACTTCAAACAATCTCACAATTGCTATTTGATGAGCTAAAATATGGAGCAAAATCGATGGAAAAATATGATTACCTATACAACAATCTTATGGGTGAATCTATGAAACAATGTGTAGAAACATGTCATTTTCTACATACCACCATAACAATTGTAACAATATTATAAAAATAATGATAAAAACTTGATACACCACAGACGACACATAATGAAGCTCTGTAGACTATATACATGCCACTGGTGATGTACATGACATCATGTTAAACATGTTTAGGTTCAGTTTTTTTCTTTGGACAGTATCTCCAGTAACTGGCTGAATTTGTCATCAATGTGCTTGTGGAGTTTATTGATAGCTTCGTCAAAGTGTTTTGCCAAATCAGCCAAATCTTCCTTTGTAATAAAACGGTCAGGATCAAAGCTTGGATCATTACTGACCTCATGTTTACCGTCAGGCTTATCAAACCCATTCTCACTGTCATTGGTGTTCATTTCCTTCTTGCTGCGGTTCAAAGCTCCGTGTACATTCCTCAGCATTGCCATGGCCATCTTCATTTCCGAGGGAATCTCCTTATCCTGTGGCCGCGAGGACATGCTGCTCCTGTCAGCATCCAGATGGTGGAGGGTGGACACTAAAGCTCTCAACTCTTCGGGTAGATTCTCAACTGATGAGTCCGTAACCATTGGGTGGATAGAATCAACTTGCCTGCAATTATATCACACAGGTATGATTTGATAAGTGCCTAGTGGATTATGAAACAAGCCTAACACATTACACGTATAATATCTGTAATTATACCATATGGAGCACTTCTGCACTTTTGCTTGATAACAAACATTTCATGGTTTGAATTTCATGGATTTACAAGCCACTGCATGAATGCAAATGTGCATGTACAAGCATATGTCATGTAAGTATGTGGTTCAATGTGGGCAAAACCACATGAATTCAACCAAAACTTCACGATTATGAACATTAGTCACTCATGTGGTGGCACATAACCACTTGATGACATTCACACATCAGAGGAATCATTACAGCACAAATAGCTCTTTACGCAATTATCTTAAAACGCTTTTAGTAGATTTCTTTCATGTGGTGATATCACTGTGATAGAAGTACAATGAATCAAACAGTGATCATTGGAAGATTTCACAATTGAGTTCACTTATCTTGTAGCAGACCATATTTGTCACTGCTATTGGGAAGTGGGAATTAAATGTTTCAATTCCACCAATTTGGTTATTAAGATGTTCGAATAGGTGAATAATTGGTGCAAATTAGTTCCTGAAACTTCTTACAAAACAAACGGCAATTACAAGTGGACAAACAAACCTCAAAGCATGTACCTTACCCATGTAACTGCTTGAAGGATTCAGCATTTTTTACCACATCAAACGTCAGAAGAATTCCTTTCAAGTGGAACTTTGGCCTTCCACCCAAAGAAAGAAACTACACACGTATTAGAAGAAGAAGTACAGCACAATTGACATTCAAGAGCACTGGTCATGTTCTACATACACATACGAAATACCATATGCAGCACCAAATATGACGAGTAAACATTCGCTCTACTTTTTGCAGATGGTGGACTTCAACCATGAAATCTATAGTCCTTTACAAAAATTGTACTCCTTGAAAAGTTATTGCAGTTATGTATATGGTAGATCACTCCCTCCATGTGGAAGACACCCACATAGAGAGCCACAGTCAGTACAGTATCATAACAACCACAGTAACTATGGAAACTGTAACCACAGTGATTGCCACAATAGTAACTATGGTAACTGTAATCACAGCGATTGCCACAATAGTAGCTATGGTAACTGTAACCACGGTAATTGCCACTGATACAATCAAAGACGAATTCTACACATCACCAGGTACCAAACAGTTTGAAACAGAAGGTGTTTACTGTGCTAGCAAACATCACCTTTATTGACATCCTACTGATGAGGATGGGTGAAGAAAACTTGTACGAACAAATGTACATAGGCACACCTTCTCTAAATAGGAAAGAAAAATACAAAATAACAAGTATGGATGAGTGCTGGGGGGAGAAAAAACCTTTATAATCAGCACAGACATAGGTACAAAGCACGGATGTATTTGTTCTCGGACACAGGGTGAAAAAAACCAGATAAAACTGGTACTTTTTGTCCTGGCAAGAATGACTGTACTTGTAATGATGAGGTACTACATGCATGCATGATAATATGATGTGAATCAATAAATGGTAACATTACATAAGGTAACATAATATCTACAAGAGAATAGCAGTCATAGTGTATTTATGGTCTGTTGTCTCAACTGCATACGTATCATTGTAATCAATTATTTGTTCCCATCATTGTGTATGATATCATATCATACATACGTTCAAGTCAACGTGGATATCATTATTGATTCATATTGTTCGTGTTGGTGCAATGGTAACATGTACTCGGGAGTCAGGACACGGGGAAACTACTAAGTTATAAAATTCACTGCATTTAATGCTTTCTTACAAACTCACTTTCCCTCACGTGATAAACAACCTTTGCTTGTTCCAATGTATGCATCGCTTTCACCATACACTTCAATGTTACGAGCTTCGCTAACAACCTCCAAACCGTATAGACCAAGATCACTATCTGAGCCCGGGAAAATGTCTAAATATAAAACACACGGTGATGTTCCACCACTAGAGTGCTCGTCGGATCGAATCTCTACAAGATTGTCTTCAGCCTCCAGAGATATATCTCCCTGGTTGGCGATCTGCTTAGCATCTCTAAGTAGAAATGTAAACCATTGAAAGAGTAACTGTTAATAGTCTACGATAAGGTAACTTGGGATGCAGGGTTAATTCGGGACAACAAAAACAGTTTAACAAGGAAAATGTGCCCAACTTATGTCGATAATATCTTTACACATGGGGATTTGACCAGTGGTGGACAGTTTACCATAGGGCCACAGCCCATAGCCCAACATAAACATATTGGAAGACATCCGTTCCAATTCCTATTATGGCCTCCTAACACTCAAATCGACCGCAGATAAAGTATAAAAAACTTGCTACCTTGTCTGAAGTCTCAGTGCTTTTCTCAGATTCCTTTCTCCAGAATACCATGTGGTGGAGACGTGCACGGAAAGATGATAGGACGCCATTTTCTTAAAGAACTTCTAAAGGAGGCGCTATTTTGTAGTAGCCGTATTCCGCGGCAAATGGTGATCACGTGACATCCTTCTGCAGCGGCTGGAAAAATGTACAAGAAATTGCGAATTACAGTAGCGTTTTTCTTATCATTTGGCATAATTTCTGTTTTTGGTAAGTCCAAAGTGTGTCCAAGCATCCGAGAGTAGCAGTTTAAAATGGGATATCATGGGATTGATGGCCCAGAACACTCCAGCAATGCGATATGATAAATGTTCGTGTCCGCGATGTCTCCATAGACGTGATTCAATTGAAGACATTTACCCACAGCTATAGATTAACGGTATCTAATTTAGGACACCCAATCCAACTTACCCCGCTTCACCTTATCTGTATGCAATATCTTCTTGTGTCACAAGGAAGTAGCTCATGTTGAGTTAAATGGGCCACCAGGGTGCTATTGTTACTGATGCCAATTGTCATGAAACTCCTTTTTTAACCCCATTCACAGCTCAACATAGTATCCTACCAGGATACAATTTTCCCGCCTACTACCACATCTTCATAGACGACGTGGAAACATACTGGATATGTGTAGAAGAAGACCCTCCATATGTGGACAGTGGCAACTACAGGAGTGTCTTCCCTGGACTCATCTACTATTGTGGTTTTAGAGTGTCCTCCAGCGTGTATCCACCAGCTGACCGGTCGAGGGAATTCCCGGATAGTCATGTTAAATGGTATACACAAAGCATGAATCGCAGTCTCGATGACCCACCAGTAGAAGACCTTTACTCCGTGGATATGTCATGGAATACTATTCACAGTGCATACATGTACACGTTTGTTATTCGTGTGACATTCCATAGACCGCGCTTGCTTTTTGGAAGAAGTCTATACTATTCCGTACCAGCCTGGCGTTTGAACTCATTCCGTCTTCATCGTGCGTATTTTCCTGATTGCAATGCATGTGAGTGATGGAGCTTGTTACATTGATTGTGATGGATACATTGCTCCCATCATGTGTGCTCAATATGTAATCAATGGCTGTGCAGAAAATCCATGTGCAAGTATGTGATTGTAAGAGTACCTATGCATATGGAGTCATTCCTACGTAGTTACTGAGTACAGTGGAACCTCTCTATTAAGGACACTTTGGGGCCTTGATTTTAGTCCTTATTACTGAGGTGTCCTTAATTCAGAGGCCACTTAATACACTACAGTACTACATTGGGACACAGAATGGTGTCCTTGTTATAGAGTAGTGCTGGGACAATTAATCGATTAATCGATTAATCAATCGATATTTATTTCAAATCTGATTATCATTAATAGTGCAAGCAAATTGATTAATCACAGGAAGCAATTAAGTGAGTAGAACAGGAAGCCACCCCCACCTTATCACCCGGAACGTTCACTCCATGGGTTCAATTCCTTACTTTAAGAGTACCTGACTTGTGAAAAGGGCTCTATGGACTTCATTTCACGTCTATTGGATGACTATTTAGTCTAATAAAGTGGGAGTGATTTCCGGTTACGCCCACTTAATTACTTCCGGTGATTAATCGATTAATCAATCAGTTACTGTGTGCTGATTATCGATTTGAAAATTTCAGCCGATTCCCGGCCCTATTATAGAGGTTTCTACAATGCAGAGGTTTGTAATAGAGAGGCTCTCCTGTACCTATGTATGGTTATGTATTTGTTGTGTCTATAATGATCATGATTCTGTCTTCTATCCCACATGTATGCACAAGGAGTTGAGTGATTGGTCTTTTTCTTTTTCAACACATAAATTGCCAGTTCTCGAGATGCAGAGATAATCGTAACTTACCCATAGCTCCATATTCATGTATATACTACATACTGTAGCGTATTTCATGTGGTACTTGAAAAGCTATATTTTGTTTCCTTCAGCTTGTCCATCATAATGCAATGGAAAAACTTAAAATCCAGCATTTTAAGCTGAATGTTGAGTGCTTCTACTAAGTCTTAAGCCTAGAATTAGGCCTTAGGCCCATCCAAGAAAATTTTAGTAATGAAAGATTGCTAGCTATATGATGTATATTTATGCCTATGATACTTTAGATGGAAAAGTGGATATTCTGAAGAATACCTACTTACTGGAGTTTTACTCCTATTATCTTACCAATGCACAAATGAGAAGAATAGCTTTTGGAATAAAGGAGAGACTTGTTCTTGCAGAATCTTCTGGTAGAATCTTCCTTACGGCTGTCTACAGCATTCGTGCTTCGTGTAGGCCAGTTATTAACGGAAGTGTGATGAATTTCAACGAGGTAGCTAGTTTTCTGGGCAGTGAAATGGTGCACAGGTGCGAGACTTTATATCAGGTGGAGCTCTATGAGTTCTCTATTCCAAGAAATAGAGTATTTAGTGGAGTGTATGGCATGCGATGCACTGATTGGAAACAGCACCATGGGCTGATTGTTCCCAAGGATTCAGAGATAAGTGTGCATGTTGTGTTTGGAGACTACCCTGGTGTACAACCCGGTGTGGATAGTGATGCTGAAGTAGATGTAGACGCTGATGTGAATAATCAGGGTTAGTATGAGTGAAATAGTCCCTTGCCATGTACATATCATGCTTGTACTATGTTTGAATGTTATGTGTGTGTCTAGAGATAGTGCGTGTGTGTGTGTTGATTGTGTGCGTGTATGTGTGTTGATTGTGTGCGTGTATGTGTGTTGATTGTGTGCGTGTATGTGTGTTGATTGTGTGTGTGGCTGTGTGTTTGTGTCGGCCTTTGTGTTCTTGGGTGTGTATACATGAGTGCGTGTGGGTGAGTAGGAGTCTTATATGTTGGAGCTTATTATACTATTCCAAGCAGTAAAAGGCGGTACACATGTTTATAACAACTACGTATGTCACACTTGTTTATGTTACTTGCAAGTATTGTAATCAGGATCTACGTACATCTAAGGAAGTGCCTTATTCAGTGTATAGTGTACCACCTGTTATGCCGTAAAGGTAGTCAGGACTATTATGATAACAATGGGTATGTACAAACTATCACGTTCAGTTACACACAGTATGTACCTACATTTCTATGTACATAATATGTAGATCTGGAGATGAGAACAATGCTAAATGGCAGCCATTTCATCATACCTTCTCAAAACACGTCAGCATTTTTTGATGTCATTGTTAAACCTCCCACGGCTCAAGTTTCATTTCATAAGCTCAAGGAGCCTACAGAGAGCGACAGTTTTGTGATATCTGTCATCACCAAAGGGCACATCAGGATTGCATTTTATCGCATAAAGATTAATATATCAGGAGATTACCAACTCGAAGCCAGAGATGGTCCAAACATGGCATCGGAGGTCATCCAAATCACAGTGGCTCGAAAACTGGTACTCCACACCACACCCCCAAGAAGGGCTGTAGCTCAAGGTGTCCCAGCTGACCTAGTGTGCACAGTCAGTGGATGGCCTCTACCAAACGTACAATGGTCAACAGCTATTGGACCCATTAACCTCTCAAAGGTGAAATGGCCCTGTTTGCAATAATAGTGTACATTGTACAGGTGTGTGCCACAAATATACTATATATAATTATTGCATGAAAGATGTAGAGTGCAAATCTTTGATCTCGTAAATTATCCTGATTGTTAGCGAGTGTAATGGTTAAATTTGCTATTCATTTGCCTTACATCAATATACGTATACAGTGAATACTCGTTAATCCATTGCCATTGGTTTTCAAGGAATATGGTTGATTAACGAGTTTGGCAGATTAACTGGATATTCATTGGTACTTGTATATTATATTAGTAATGGGAAATTGTGGTGGAATAAAAGGTTTGGCGGATAAAGTGGTAGTGGATTAATGAGAATTCACTGTACTCACATTTCATTAGAAAGCATTGTGCTGACCAAGTGAATGTATAGTAAACTCTCAAGAATGTATACTAAACTCTCTCCTTATTCTTGTACTGTAGGACATTACAGTGACCACACGGGTCACAGTGAATCAAATGGTTGAAGCTGTATTGCACTTTGCCTCCCCGGAATACGAAGACTCTTCCTATTACTACTGCAGTGCGTGGAACGAGGTAGATTCTGATGCATCGGAGGTCATTTTTGATGTCTACCCTATTGGCAGTGGGTTTGTTGATAAGGGTTTCGGTACGCAGGAAGCCACAGCAGCTGACAGCGATCAGGTGGATGATGAAGACTATGTCCTGGATTTATTTCCACAAGGGGATCCAGAACAGGAGGAAGCCAAGAGCGGCCCTCATCCTGGTGTTATAGTTGTTGCTGCACTTTCGTCAATTATCTTAACTTGTGTTGGATTGGCAGTTGTAGCTATTGTATTGAGATGCTTACTGAGGTATGAACGTATGTAGGTGTGTGTGTGCTGCATGCATGTGTGTTGGTACACGTGCATGTATGCATGTTTGTGTGTGTGTGTGTGTGTGTGTGTGTGTGTGTGTGTGTGTGTGTGTGTGTGTGTGTGTGTGTGTGGCACTGCATGCACACACCTGTACCTGTTGGTTGGTATAAATGGGTTTTGTGTGAGTTACAGAATATTGAGATACTTCTGTGTTCATGTGTATTGTGTGTATTATAAATATAATATATATATAAATGCATGCTAGATTCATTTATTATAATGTTATATTATACTTAATATAGAAATAGAGGAAAACGTCGAAGACAGCAGAAGAAAAGAAACATTAGCAGCAGCAAGACTTCGTTCAGTTTGGAAGAATCGACTAGTTCGTACAATTCAAGGAATGCAGCAAGTAAAAGTACCAGTGACCTGTTGCTGAATGAATCATTTTAGAGTTATTCGTATTTATATTTACAATATTATTGGCTACAATATTACTATAATATTATTAATTCAACATTTCCATGCAAATGCAATGACTATTCATTGTATCGCTCTCTCACTACATATCAAACTGTAAGACAATTATTATTCCAGCAAGTGACACTGTTCAATGAGTTATAATGAATAATACAAAAGTAACGAACAAAGTACAGTGTAATAACCGCCATAACATCCACAGTTTTTGCAGTTTACAACAATATATGGTTTAATGCGGAAAATGAAATTATCATTCTGTTATACCACGGACCCGCTGATGCTCTGGTACCTGGAAGCATTAATTAAATTAATTCCCCCATGCAATCAGTTACTTTAGACGGGACACCTCACAACACTGAAATTTTAAAATTGACAAAATTTAGAAAATTCCTTAGGTGTAAACATCAACTCTTAATTAATGATGGTATTAATTAGATATTATAACTATAGTTGTAATTACCCCGTCCCAGTCCTATGCTTTGTACTAATTAACTTTTACAAACATGAGATTTGTATAGCTACGTACACATGACATAATACATATAAAGAGATGATATAATTATCATGGTATGTCCACCATCCACCACACCCTACTAAGTGTCCATAGGATACGTATGTACATTCCTATGGGGGTGCTATGCATAGGCCTCATGGTGACCAGCCCGGTTATTTTACATCTTGCTGCTGACTATGCAGTGTCCACACGGTGATAACACGTACAGTTTCTGATGCATGTATACGTATGAAACCACTCTGATTGCTACAGACCTTGAGCTCATTGGACCAGTGAGATATGTATTTTGAACCAATCAGTAGCAATAAAATAAACATCAAATTACGTAATACAAATAAACTCAATATTACAGTATAAAAGAAAAGGTAATTACAACAATTATTATAAAATTAAAACAATTAGTTGTAAATATTAGTCTAGTTAAAATGAATGAAATGTGCGTAAAAAATTGTTCACCATCCTGTACAAAAATGCCTAACACGTACTGTCACACGTCATGCTGGCAGCCAAGTACGTGTACTGTTATCGTAGTTCCGTCCCCACCACAAGACGTAATGTACCTCTGAAGGAGGGAATATGATAGATTTCGTATTTGTACAACATGATGATGGAGTGATTGTGCAATGTATTGGAATACAGTAACTGGATGAGGAACCATTAATTATTCAGAAAACATTCATATACTGTAGCTATGGCATGCATATGTTATGTATGCATTTTACACTATTAACGGAGTAATTTGCTTATATGTAGGATGCCCAAATTGTATTCAACAATTTTGTGATTGTTATGACTTCATTTGTTAACTATAATATCATATGTACGTACATAACATATACATACAATTATACACATTTAAAGTATGTACCAAGTCTCCCAAATTATATCCAAGGACAGGTACACACAGTATACAAAGCAAGATTTAGTGAAATCATTGTGGCTTTGTAGTAAATATGACCACATGCGTATGTATGTGTATGTACACATGTTATATGCAAGAAGTACGTACAGATTTATAGAGCACACATACATGCAGGGAGTACAGAAGTATATAAATTTATTGTATCCTGCTTGAGGGGCGGATCAAAGGAAAAACTGTGCCTATATACATAACCCATGTAGCACAGGTCAGTGATACAGCACAGGTCACCCAACAGGTTTCACTTGTTAGGATTAATTGTGTGAGAACAAGGCAGGAAATTAGTAAGCACATGTCTATTGCATATAATGTTTTATTGAGCTATGCGCATATTTGCTGTATAAATTGTCTATCCTTCACCACACTAGGATACAACCATTACATATAAAGTTACGATACATCTTATTGATGATTTGAACACTGTTTGAAGTACAATTTGAGTGGATACATCTCATTGCCACTAGACAAATCCGTATATATACACACATACCCTGTAAAACTCCATAATGTCAGATTTGGTTATTCCATCAATCATCGTCAATTCTTCGTCTTCTGGAAAGCAAGTGCACATACAATTGTGATAAAAGTCTAACACAAGAAACATTGGATGACCATACCATTCTGACAAAATACCACTGTAAGTTACATACGCATGTGACAGTATGCATCCAGGAATTATACTAGCACATCATTTAATCAAGATTTTTATTTTTTTGCAATATATAATTCCTTAATTACCGAGCGTTAGCGAGGTAATTGTTTCCGTTCGTTAGTGGAGTCCGATCAAGCAGGTTTGAACACAATAGTTCAATTATGTATACAAAAATGTTTGATAGTTTGTATCAGGTAAGCAGCTATTTCATGGTGTCAAGTGATAAACGTCAACTCCCTAACTCACCTTTGTGGAAGACATTCCCTGATGTTATCTCATTCCAGAGTTGTCTTGAGCAATCCAGCAGTTTGGTAGGTTTACGCGTCTTCTTCACAACCAGGGACCTCTTGTACTGAACAAAGTCTTCTTGTGACAAATGGTCAAGGGTCATCTGAGGAGACCAGAACTATTACTACTCAATCGGATCTCCATCATAAGCATAATAATATAGCTACGTACCTATGCAATACTACATTGCATAACACTATGTCATATGTATAAAATATAATATGTACATAATATGTGTACAGTTGAACAAATTGTAGGTCAGTTTAAGTTTTACGTTAGTGGAACGAAGTACAGAATTCGAATAGTGCCTATAAGTTAGCCAAAGAAGGCTGTCTTTGCTATACTGCTCTGTAATGTAGAACAAACCTCAAGAAATTCCATGAAACTCATCATTCTCTTCAGCACAGTGTGCGGTGATTCTGATGATTGTACAATCAACTGGAGACCCTAACATACGTACAGTAATGATGGGCATAGTGTTAATATCACTTACATATGTATGTATTATACGTAGCAATGCAGGATTAATGTAGGATGGTTGCATATACAGTATGCTCAATCATATGTGCATGCACACATAGTTATATGTACTGTACGTATGTGCCAAAGACCTTCATATACAGAATCACATACCCACATAATACGTATGTATACATATTATGTATACAGAAGACTCACACACAAACACACACACACACACACACACGCGCACACACATGCACACACGCACACACACACACACACACGCACACACACACACACACACACACACACACAAGCTGCAGACACACACACCTGGCTAACGGGGGTTCTCCTAACATTAGTAAAAACTACATAACCTGTAAGGATGGCATAAGTATGTACAGTACATGTGCACGTACATACGTACGTATAGAGTTGAAATGCATGTGAGATAATCAGTATCATTGAAATATACATAATGTTAACACACGTGCATATACATCAAATGGAAAACAAGCACATGCATCCACTGAACGTACCTAATTGCTCCTTGGTCCTCAGCTGGTTGAAGAAGGATTCTCGCATGAGATGCTCCAGCAATTCGAGACACATTTGTGATTGCAACATGTTGCAACTGACCTAAATACACGCGGTGATCACAAAGTAATGGTGTGTAATGCAATAACTGCCACATTGAATATGTCACATTGGTACTCCATAATCCATCACCCCTACACATACATACGTACGTAATTCATCATCTCTATTGAACTGACCTCACTTTGTAACACAAACATTCTTTTACACCATACTAACCATACAACCCTCTATTTATAATTTATCATCACTTCCCAAAGTGTGTCAGTTTATGGAGAGTGCATTGTATGTAGAGATCTTAACGCGAATGGGATTCAGTGGTAGATTACTAGGTCATCTCTCTCTTGATACATTCCTACAGGACATACTATATACTAGAGGAAACGTCTAGAGAAATGTGGATTTGTCAGTTTAATAGTATCCAAATCATTATGTTACATTTACCATATAAAGAAATGCTGGTGTATTAATGAAAATTAATTTCACATGTATACGCGTATACATACATATTTACAGTACAAGGTAAGTCCACTGATATGACACCTGTTTATAGCACACTCTCACACAGTGACATATACAGTCAAACCTGCATGTACAGAACATGTCTACAGATGATGGCCTTTATACAGAGGTACTTTACTCTAGTTGAGTTGACGTACATAATGGATATTCTAACAGAGGTCACTTAGGACAGGTGGTCTTTATAACAGGTACAACGGTGTTTGTGTACACGCTGTACACACATACGTACCTTGTAGTATAGAAGAGTACTGGAATTGCTGTGAACAGCGTTCTTCCTCCAGAATGTATACACAGACCCAGGTGGGTAGGTCACCTCAATGTGCCTTGGTTCATCTACTGGAGAAATATCTCCAGTAGAGCAGACCTCCACTACAGCATCTGCAACCATACATGCAGTCTGTGCAGAGGTGAAAGGTATAGCAGTTATTGTATGTTAATAAATTATATGTTGCATGTATGTACTGGAAGATATAATATGTTCATGTGTAAGTAATACAGTCTAAATTGCTTAGTACGTAAGTACCTTGGGAGATGCACCAAATCTTTACTTTTATCAGAGGTACTTGCTATCAGTACTGGTTGACATACGTAGTGTACATGAGCTAGGGACTGAGTGAAGTGTAATCACTAACCAGGTATATATACGTGTATGTATTAACCCAGTTACATACTGAGCAAGTTATACTGTAGTTGGATCCTGCCCAGGTGTTCTGCAACAGGTATAAAGTGTTGACTAATTACTGAAGGGGAAGTGTCCATGCAGGTATAGACAAATTACACAGAGTATGTACACACAGTCCAATACACGTATAAAACACTGTAAGCAATAAAAGGTGTTACTGATTTCCTGCCTGATTTATGATCAGTTCATCCTAATAATGATACATGTCTGGTGACCTGCACTGATATGTCACTGACCTTGACTGTACCACATATATCAGCATGCATTCTCTTTGATACACCTATCAATTGCCCATGCACCAGAATACAAGTACATGCAGATACAGGAAATACCTGATATGTGCAGTTTACATTTGTGTATGTGGTATGTTGCGTGGGCGACTTCAATGGAAAAGCAGTGCACACATTCGTGATGTGTGCACACTTCCCTGATGTATGCACACTTCATTCGATGTTGCATTGTTGTTGCATTGTGGATGATTGATTATTTCCTTTTCACACGTCTACTAATCATCGCTCCATCAAAGGTGTGCCCACGCAACATACCACATAATAACTAAAGTACCTCTGGAGAAGCTGTAGCTGATACAGACACCTTTGCCTAATTGACACCTCGGGCTTCGCCCTCGGTTTCAATTAGGCAAAGGTGTCTGTATATCCGCTACAGCTTCTCCAGAGGTACTTTAGCTATTACGTGTGTTACTATTTGGATGCAAACACATCAGACTCACTTCCTCTGATATATTGCCATGTGCTAACAGCTCCAGTTTTGAAGAGGATAGAAATGCCGGGATAAATTCCATTAACTTCTCGAAAGTTACTCCTGGTGATTTTGAAACAACACAGGTGAGAGCACTCAGAAATGAAGTATTCCACTTAACTGTGTACATCTACTGCACGTACATACGTACATAACTATAGATTGGGTTATATACACAGTTACACCCATTTACAAGCTTCTTTATAACCAAATTCCTTGATATACTAAATATGTGCGTATTACACCTTGTGGTGATCACTTAGGTAATTTTACATTCACATTTACATATATGTACTAAGCATAAGTTCAGCCATTTGCTAGAATGGTGCTGTACTGACTACTGCATACACTGACTCTCTTGTCAACACTGTATGAGCTGGCCAGCCCAGAATTGCCAGTTTGCACAAAAGGAGTCGGCAGTGGCTACTGTATGGACACACAGTAGGCGCCTACCATCCATGGACTGCAGTAGCTCCTCTTTGTTCCATACACGGTCATCCAGCAGTAGCCCCAGATAGTACATGGATTGTACATAAGGCTGCTCGCTGTGATAATTGCTGAGTTTCAGCTGTCTCTGATATTGGGCAAGAAATATATTGTGCAATCTTTATACACACAGTACCCTTAAAAATATATTTAGTACATAAATGTACGTACATGTAGATACATACGTATGTACATACATACATATTAGACATAACACGATATAATCAGTTATATCACCTTTAGAAAGGATCAATTCCCAGTGTATCGTTTCTGAATGTTATACAAATGGCATGTATCCTGATTAGCCACTCGCTGACCTTTTTGATAGCTAATTGATTATTCAATTGTCACATCTGGCTCCCCCAGGGGTACATAGGATACAGCATGTATCCCTGTTGGTCTCTTTGATGATGTCACCAATCAGGATACATATAATATTATATGTAGATGTATACACATACACACACTACAATGCCAAGTACTGTATGTAGTGCCACATACCATCTCTTTATGTATTGCAACTTTTGATACGTCTACACTCAAGGTGGTCATTTGTACTAAAAATTGCTTCAGGAATACTTCCGTCTTTTCACTGTAGCCACAAAACTCCAACTACACAAAATATTGTGAGTGAAAAACGTGAATAAGAACTGATGAATATATATGTAGCCTATGATGGGCACATACATACATATGTACACATACATATTTACTGTAATGTGTACCAGTATGATCACCTCCACTCCATAGACACACTGTGTGACGTTGTAACGAATGCCGGCAAGTCTGGCTACATAGGAGTGCTCTGCCATGGCATCTACAACCAGGTTGATGTAGAGGTTGAGCAGGTTGAAGTTGACAGGTGACATCCTCCCCAATGGACTGTGGGGAAGGGTACACACATGAGTGAACAGATGGACACATGTATACATGCAAACACATGTACGTACACACGAGCACAATAAGTGAAAACAAAGTTAACATGCAAACACGCAAGTATATAGTATACATGCAAACACGTGTACACACACACACACACACACACACACACACACACACACACACACACACACACACACACACACACACACATGCAAACACACACCACACCACACATACACATGCACACCTCAAAAACTCAAGGATATAGCAGGCTTTTGGCATTCCAAGAGTGGATTCATGTTTATACCACAACTTTATCCGATGGGTGTCCTGCAACAGAATAGCACCAAACACACTCAAACCACAACTTGCTGTATAACATTATGTTCATGTGCATACTGAAGAGAGTGTGACACACATAAGCCCCAGCTACACCAGAGGGTTAAAGTGCTTTGATTCTAAACTGCTCCAGGTCCATACCAGTTTAGCAAATATTAACGTATAAATGTGCCAAAGGAATAAATACAGTAAAATATCAATTCAGGCTAACCACATATTGTGGTGTTCTGAAATCTAAAAACCAATTGAAAATATTGTGGTTTGATGACATAGTGTAACCAGTTATACTCACTTTCAGGAGGTATGAGTCCGAGTTGCCCTCTCCTCTACCAACATGGGGACATGGTACCAGGGAGGGACTAGTGGTGGCATATTCGTTTGTGGAGGGTAGGCAAAGTCCCTCCTTCACACCAGTGTTCGACCACTGCTGCAGTACGGCCCCAGGGACTCTCTTCACATTGTATTCAACAGAATACCAAGGCTCCACGAGATGTGTTTGACCTTTGAACCTTGAACTTAGATGAAATACCCTAAATGGAGACACAAACTACAAATGTATGTACTTATAAGGTAAAGTGAGCTAACTTGGAATGAACACTTAATTGGAGACACTGCTTATCTTTGGCTTTGTACAAGTGTCCTTCAGTATTAATTCAATGGCCCATGGAGATAATACACACATGAGCACTTGCATGAATAGCTCAGTGCCACCTTGTTCAAGGCCATCTATCCCAATTTGCCTTAGTATTCTGTGTTGCCTTATTTTACTCTAGCTATACAACTTGTACTAGCATTGTGTTGTCATGCTGGCTAACACGTAATGTGTCAACTACTTACCTACAGTTTACAGGCACTAGCTGCCCTAAAATTCGGTTTATAAGATCTGGTCTGTATTGTGACAACAGATGACATCCAGACAGCACCTTCTTGTGTGGATACAGCTGCAATGTGCAAGTATACATACATGCAAACATATATGATGAAACATGTGCGTATGTACAGTATGTGTAAATGGTATAGTACATACCACACACATGTAGTTGTGTGTATACAATACACACACACACACACACACACACACACACACACACACACACACACACACACACAGACACACACACACACAAACACACACACATGTACTGTACACACACACACACACACACACACACACACACACGTGCACACACACACACACAACACACACACACACACACACACACACACACACACACACACACACACACACACACACACACACACATACACACACACACACACACACACACACACACAGACACACACACACACAAACACACACACATGTACTGTACACACACACACACACACACGTGCACACACACACACACAACACACACACACACACACACACACACACACACACACACACACACACACACACATACACACACACACAAACACACAAACACACAACACACACACACACACACACACACACACACACACACACACACACACACACACACACACATAGACACACACACACACAAACACACACACATGTACACACACACATGTACTGTACACACACACACACACACACACACACACACACACACACACACACACACATACACACACACACGCACGCATTATGACAACATATACGCTCTGTGTATGGATAGGATATACTAAAGGATACTCATGTACTGAACTAATGGATTCTATCAGTCTCAAATCTTGAAATTAGGTGAACCAGACATGTCACTGGGACTGGTAGATAAAACTAGAAAACATGTGCACATATTACATACGTGTGCACCGTGGAACCCCAAGCGAGGACACTACTATACAATCTGAGTCTGTTCTCCTATGAAAGTAGGTATGGGTGTATAAATATCCACTCACGTGTAGCATAGTGGACAGATACTCCACATAGTCCACACTGTGCACTCTGTCAGCAAACTGGAAGTCTGTCCTCGTCAAAATCTACCAGAGGATACACATAATATACACATTTACCTATGTCAACTCTATAAGATGTACAACCAGTATGTATGTACGTATGTATATGCACACATCCATAATATTATTATGTAGGTAAATAGGGGATGAAAGTTGGATATTTTTATGTTGACCTGCTCTATTCGTCCACTCACCGCCAATTCCTCATATATCCACTTTTGAGGGCCCTTTGCTTTCAGCAACGTGAGAAAACTGAAAACTGCTTCTATCACTCCATCCACATAAGCTAGAAATATAACATGCATTAATACAATGTCATATAATGCACACACTACAGTACAGTATGTGTATTAGTGAGTTCCTGTGTTTGTACATACCATATGCAAATACATATGTACAGTTAACTTTCCGTGTACATAATGTATTATGTGTGGGTGTGGGTGTGGTATGTACAAGTTCAGTAGGAATATAATACGTAACGTACATGCAATTTACACACTCTTTACAGTGCTACAGACACTACCAAAGTTACCTTCTCCTTCATTTGTGAGATCAACAACAACGTCAAAGAACATGAATCCTTTTCCTC
This sequence comes from Chondrilla cf. caribensis, assembly GCA_964020155.1. Lineage (NCBI taxonomy): Eukaryota > Metazoa > Porifera > Demospongiae > Chondrillida > Chondrillidae > Chondrilla > Chondrilla cf. caribensis. The sequence continues at coordinate 2,582,153 of OZ026568.1, forward strand.
CTTTCCAGGAACCAGCAGCTACAGATGTTGCCCAGCCTGTATATGTAGCATACATACATACGTACATATACTATTCAAACTGTGTACAGTTGAACCTCTTTGTAATAAAAATACTGAGACCAGCCAGCCATTTTTTCTGCTTTAGTGGTTGGCCAATCTTCAGAGGTAGAAATACTATAGGGGAGTCCATTTTTGGTCCCATGGAGAGTGTCCTTTGTAGGGAGGTAATATCTATTAGGTCCTTTAATGGTAGTGTCTTTTGATAGAGGTTCCACCGTATTTAAAATTTATATTGAAAAAGTGTATTGTTACACACACACACACACACGCACGCACACATATACACACATACACACACATGCGCACACACACACACACACACACACACACACACACACACACACACACACACACACACACACACACACACACACACACACACTCACCCTTATTTTTCAGATAGGCTGACACACTTCCTTTTCCTTTGTGGCTTATCAGATAGGCTAGGTAATACCCCGGCTACAGACAGATGTGAAAGTAATGGAAATCATTATTTCCATCCTGACTACAATATACAGGATACATAAGTACTGCTAAGCAAATGTAGATACGTACATATGACATATACACACAATACACTACCAGCTGATGAGACACTTTCTGGGTGTCTAGTGTAATAGGCTCTCAGCTGAAGTCATCTCCAGTTGAAATAAGATTTCATAACTTGTAACTCATATAATATTATATATACCTCTTAACACCAAATGTCCCCTACCTTTGATTCATAGTGTTCTGAGAGATCCTCGATTGGAAATGATAGCAAGATTTGATGGATGTCTTTCACTGGGACAACCTCAACTAGTATCTACACACACGTAAATATATAGCAATAGGAATATTATATACTTTTTATACAGGGATAGTTCCGAAGAGAGCCTCAAATACGTATACGTACAATAGTTCCTACTAATGCCACATGCATATGTACATGGTGAGTAATAATACTGTTCATACCTGCTTGCATATGTGAAAGCATGTCAAACTGGCATCCCCATGTACAAACATGATATACATACATATGTATGTACACTTACTGTAATTATTTAGGACATATAACATGTGCTAATTGCATGTGTGAAAACCTGCAAGCATTTGTACATTGCACAACCAAACTGTCAATGTACTCAATTCTTTGGATCATAAAAGTTAATGGGGGCGAATTAGATGGTAGTAATGCTCCTCAACTCACACCGAGCTCTCGTGGAGTACACGTGTCAGCAGGGAAGGTCGGAACAGGGACATTTCTGTTGGCAACCTGGGAGAACAGGCCTTCAACAATGGTTGCTAGGTCTTCCAAGGACTCTACAGTTGCAAGATAATGAACGGAAATACCTTCACAACCAATCAACAGTTGAGTTTACAGTTTATTGCATCACTTCAAATACAATAATTGATATATACTCTACACACACAGTAATGTAAATGAGGTACATCTGAAGTGGTCTCGGAAGTGAAGTATGGGCCCGGCTATGTAAGACTACATCCAAAGTAGCCATATATTAGGGAGTAGAAATTACAAAAATTGCATGAAACTCGAGCTAATGAGCCATTATGCATGAACATGTACACACACATGCACACACACACACACACACACACACACACACACACACACACACACACACACACACACACACACACACACACACACACACATACACACACACGGAGACACACACACACACACACACACACCTCTTCCTGATACAACCAATGCCATAAGGTTTGAGGAGTAGAAATTGGCATGAAACTTGATCAGCTCTTCTCTAATGTCCTTCCCTTGTGTAGAAGGTGTGTTCAAGAGTGAGTCTTTATTCCCTATGATGATAACAACAAGTACAGTACACATTTATGTAGCTATGTACTTATGTACTATGTACGCATATGTACATGTCTCACCAATATACTCACCAATATACTGTAGGTGACTGCTATCAGACATACAGTATAATATATAAAAACGTGTTAGTTAGTATGTGTTAGTAACAGGCAAAATAGTTATTATTATTAGAGATTCTTCTCGTCAGGATTAGTTCATTTCATGTACATACATACATACATACACTACTACAGCAAACCAAATGAAGCTCAAAAAGCGGCCTGTGTTAAATAACGCATTGTCTTAAGGGTGTCTGTCTAGCCAAATTTCTACTGTATACACATACGTACGTACGTACAATACAAATACATGTACTAGCATGGGTACAGCAAGTACAGGTTCAAAATTGTAGTTATACTGCACCTAGCATAGTATACCAGGATGTTTGTCATATTCAAAACAGGAGAGACTTTAGCCATGTGTTTACTTCAGAAGGCATCCAGTGGTGCTTACACTATCTATGTACGTACATGCATACACAGTACATATACTGTTCTGTGTTCCATTCCAAAGTTTGAATACAGAAGGAAGCGTCATTTGAGTGTTCTTTAGACATTACATTCCAAGACAGGGCTATTATACAGAAAATACTTTCCCCATACAAAGAATTGTGTGATGTTTCCATGTTAATTCCTACTTGCCATGGTAGCTTCTATAGAACAAACCTATACAAATGTTACTCAACTCATACGCACGTATGTGCATATGTTTTTCCTGTTTCAACACGATACATACATATGTATATACATGCATCCTTAATATACCGCACAGCAGGAAATTTTCACGGGACAAAATTTTCACAGATTTTTGACCTAACATCCGCGAAAATAAATCTGTAAATTAGGCATTCTCATTGTTCTATCACTTGACTGTGGCCAGCATCCACGAAAATTTTGTCCCACGAAAATTTCCTGCTATACGGTACCACATTCCTTAGCCCATTGCATATAGCATATGCATGTCATCGATTGCAATGACTTCATGTCCATCACCACGCACACACAGCCAGTTCACCTGTACCAAACTTCCTGAACGGATGTTCTGGTCGTGATGTCTCCCTCAATACTTGCTTCAATCTCCAGTTATCCGACTGCTGGTTCTTCAAATGCTCTACAAATGACATTTGTATGCACATTTTCACATATGTACATCAGACACATCAATAGATGATATACTTACACAGTAGCTACGTATTATCCCATACAACACACATGTTAGAATATGACACAGATGCAGGCCAAAGGAATAAAGTGAGCATGACATCACAAATATCATGTCACAAATATGGACAGTATTATGGAATGAAAACATTAAATTCCAATTATGTTTCAAATGATGTGGTATTTTGTTGGTATAGTACATATGTATTATATATACGTATGTACATGAACATATGTTCACATGTAAGCATGTAAGGTAATACTATTGCACTTTTAGTCAATTCAGCAATCAATTGCAAGGACAACATAAACATCTTAGATGAACAAACTCAAAGTAAACACTGTTTGTTGTTAGAAAATCAATTGGGTTGGTCAATTGGCTACGTAGGGCATATGTACACTGATTGGTGGTAACCTTGAAGAGACCAACAGGTGTATCCTGAGATCTATTAGCTATCAAAAGGTCAGCAAGTGGCTAATCAGGATACATGTTATTCATATCACCTTTAGGAAGGATACACAGGGAAAGGATCCTTTGTATAGACACCTCGGGCTTCACCCTTGGTATCTCATACAAAAAATGCATTCTCTGCGTATCCTTCCTAAAGGTGGTATTCGTAACACATACATTATATGTATATGTATTGGCCATGTCCATACATACGTATGTATGCATGCATGCATCATCTCCAGTGTTGAACTGAAGTTATATGTAGAGAGATTCACAGTAACACACACTCCACTGATTTCACCTATTGTAGCAACCAATATATTTGGTAACATACACACATACACATACACATGTATTATTACGTGTGTACACACAAGTGCAGTACATATTATTACATATAACAATATTATGTATGTTCATGTGTTATACACATATATAAATCATGTCATTAATATGTGCATACATACTCATGTATACAGACTAAACCTGTAGATAATACCATACTGTGTGTATGAATTCTCAACAGTCAGCGAGTGGAACATGTGTTTAGCTAACCACTCACCAGCATCAACAGCGTTGACTTCTCTGAGGACTGCCTCTCTGTTGAACAACGGTTTGGTGAAGAACTGCGAAAACCTACACAACACAGGGTAGATACAATATACTGCATATGGGCAGCCCTGGTTGGGTACATGCTACACAAAAGGACAATATAGTGTACCACCAGCAAAGCACAAGTGGATAATAATTTTGGAGACAGTTGCATATACGTACATGTACATAAATACTATGTGTACTTTCATAGTCGATTTGGTTTGCACTCTGGAATGTATACCATTAATATTGTAATGTATACATATGCGTACAGTACATTTGTGTATTCCACCACATACTGTACATGTACATATGTACATGAGCACATGTTGGCATAGTTCTAATGTTCTCATTAGCAGATACTGTACATATATTGTATACACACATGTACGTATGAATACACATACAGTGAATTCTTGTTAATCCACCATCGCTTTATCCTCCAAACCTTTTAATCTGCCAGAATTTCCCAGTACCAATTTAATGTACAAGCACCAATGAATATCCAGTTAATCTGCCAAACTCGTTGATCTGCCACATTCTTTGAAAACGAATTGTGGCAGATTAACGAGAATTCACTGCATAATTATGATATACATACATGTACAAACGACTAAGTCAAGTAAACAGCCTCCAAAGTAGTGTATTACAATATCCTACACCCTACGCATATTAATTGTTTGTTGTGAATAAGATTAACATGATTAATGAATACAACCTGGACAATAAGAAGATCGTTACTATCAAAGTCAAAGGTATTGGTAAAGTGACAGATAATCTTTTATACAACTTCCACCAATTCACACTAGACATACAGTGTATGACATCACTGAAGCATTGTCATAATTGTACAACATCATGCAGACAATAATCATGTGAGGACAATTATTGTAAGATTGTCAAAATTTACACCAATGTGATAATTGCCCATCAAATTACATGACTGATGTGATTTTTAGAATGTTCTCCCAAAAAAACATTTCCTAAGTAAACACAGGTTTGAAAGACCATCTGTAGAATGCCAAATTTGGGCATGCATTATGACCAGGGACACACTTGCCATTGGAGCTTCAATCTAGAATTCATGGCTGGACTGCCCTCTGCCTGTGTGTATTCAATGTACATCCTGTCATTGATGAACCAAGTGTTCAGTGCTATGTGTATCTAGGCACATACACACAAACCCCACTTAAAAGGAATGTGATGAATTAGGAAAAAGCTATTGATATGGATTCTCCCGTCAAAAGGAATTTGTGGTGTATGTGTTTGTACAATGGAGTGTTTCAAGATCTTCATCTATCTGTGAACAGAAGCCCTTTTTCCTCATTGCCAGTCTTCCAGTGTCATTCAGATATTGGTTGTTGGGGGATACAAAGGAAGGTATGGCAATGTCAGAGGGAGTATGTGAGAACCCATACTACCGGGTAGCTTGTATGGCACAGACATGAATGTCATGCTTCGAATGATGTTTTCATATCTATTGTGCGTACATGAGGTTGAGATGCCCGAGTGTCCATGTCTGCACCAGTATAGCATCCATTGCTAATGCTTTGTACTGTTGCTAGCGCTTTATACATTACAAAATTGCTGTATAATAGCACTGTTTCTATGGTAATGGATGTTACACATACATACATACTTGTATCGTGGTTGAGGGGTAGATCAAAGAAAAAAACTGCATACATAAGCCATATAGCACAGGTCAGTGATACAGCACAGTCACCAGAAAGGTTTTATTGTTAGGATTAATTGGATGAGAACAAGGCAGGAAATTAGTAAACACATTTCTATTGCATATAATATGTTGTATTGAGCTATGTGCATATTTGCAGTATAAATTGTCTGTCATTCACCACAATGAGGATACAAGTTATTAATTAATATATATCCTGCCCAGGTGTGCTGCAGCACACCTGGGCAGGATATAACAAACAGTACATGTGTAGATACATTAAGTACTGACCTATCCAATGCTCCAACTAGGGCGCTGTGCTCCACATCAAAGTAGTAAGTGGTGTACTCAGCTGCTGTACAGGCGTTGCACTCTCCACCGTGCTGGCCGAGGAACTCTGAGAAACCATTCTCTGACGGATACTACAGAATGATCCAATGTGAAGACACCCATGTATTGGAAATTTGACAGAAATTAATAATAACTCAAAGAATTGAACTACAGTACTCGCATACAAATTATATACATTTCATAAAACAAGTTATGCATAGGTTCCCCACATCCTATGTAAGATCACATTTGTATGGTATAGGTACTACAGTATTTAGTGGTTAAGACATGGGCACGAGGGCATTACGGTATATAAAATACTGAGTCCCAAGGGCGAGTGTATTTTATATGTCATACTGCCTAAGTGTCCATGTCTTAACTAGTATAGCATCCCTTGCTAATGCTTTATACATTATAAAATTGCTGTATAATAGTACTGTTTCTATGGTAACGGCTGCTATGAATATATCCATTGCATCAGAGCAGTGGCTAGGCGTGTGATGTATAACAATAGTTATGACTGCAATAGAGAGGTCTTGTCAACAACAGCTGATCGATGTTCTCACTATACGTAGCTAGCTTCCTGAAATTCCTGGAATTTACAGATTACAGCTCATGAAGCCTATCAATTACATCCACATACATTATGTATGTGGATGTGGACAGGTGTACACCTTGTAAACCACAGGAAAATTCCTATATAGTTCGCCTGTGTCTATATCACTTGATGATTCAATTAAGACTTAATGTAATTTTACAATACAAATGTATGTACATACGTATGTACTTCAACATACAACTTTACTGAGCACTGAATACATATAATATTATGTATGTACTATAGACTCTAAATAACATGAAAACATATCAATTGCATAATTATAATTTTTTTCTGTACGGTGTTACTCTAATTCTAATTCATACATACTCCTAGTTAGTATGTACATACTCGTGCTTAGCACATACTCCAGGTAAGTACATTCTCCAGGCCAGTGCATGCTCCTGCTTGGTACATATTCCAGGTTAGTACATACGTACATACTCCTAGTCAGTACATACTAATGATACACAATCCCGAAGCTCACTCAGTCCATAGCCTATGTACATACACTATATCAACCAATACTGATAGTGAGTACGTACGTACATCTAATAAGTACAGACTGCACCCTTGAATGTACTGACTGGGCAAGTTGGACTATACTACAGTTACAGCCACAGTACTATACAAGTGAAAGTTAATTGTTGGTACCTTTTCAGTCCCTAGAAACAGCATGTGTTCACAAAAATGTGCCAGCCCAGGAATGTCCTTGGGATCACTCATGTAGCCTGCAGTCAATAGAGGAATTCACTGGAATTGAAAGATCCATTGCATGTTATGGATTATGTTACAGATTCTGTATTGTATTGTAATGGGTATCGAGTTGAAATCAATGTCACACAAATACTATCATCAAACAAAATTGACATGGAGTCAATACATCATCATTAAATGTGTGATTTGAACTACATCTACTAGTGTATAAGAGCATGTAGCTGTATAAGCCTTCAAAAGTACATGTGTATGGGAATCTATTACACAATACAGTGTACACACTACATGAGCTTGCACATCAAGCTTGAATGCTACAATGATGATACGTATTAGTGAAAATTACTTTGGGTTATAGTAAAAGCTCCACAAACAACAGAACATCATGTGAACATAGGTATACACAAGTCATGGTTGGATAGAAACCTCACACAGTATAACACATACTACCATATATGGCCCATGTATACATACAAAAAGCACATACTACTGTAACATAATAGGGCTTCCCTGTAATCACATACAGATAATGTTATGCAATGCACATGCCCACCCAACCACCAGATGAAGAAATTGTTCTGGAAGACTGCAGTAAACTGAACATTGATCATTCTGAATCATGCAGGACCTTTGGCTAAGTGAATGTTCGAATCGATCACACAATGTGACATTTTCGATAACTGTACAAAATTACACAGTGTACATTGAAAACCGAACGGGTGGGACTATCTCCAACACCAAAGAAGCGTTATCCACAGGACCAAATATATTATAGAGTGTTAATTACTCCTCAGTCATTCGCACTTTACTAACTGGCCATTATCAGGGAATAACGCGCGACCCGTAGCAACTCACCGATGTTGACAGAAAGAGCTGCGGCCGCCTTCGGAGCCTCCAGGTCTCTGACCAGCAGAACTCTCATCTTGTTCGACAGCATTACATAGCAGTACTCTCTGTCGTCTGTGTCAGGCTTGACGATGTCTGTCGTGCGTTCCAGGTACCCTTCGCTAGCGACGCCGAGCGCATTGGAGACCCGCTGTTGCTGCACGCATACGGTACGATAAGAACAGTAACAGAAAAAATAGCAGGCTTCTGTGCACCATAAAGTGTGCAATGCTGACCTACGCCAACTCTAATATCGACTATATTATAATAAGTTTGGTAAGAACGGATAAAAATGAATGATTGCGAACTGAAGGGTATACCTACCTGAGTTTGGGACATTATTTCAGCGTCGGAGAAGTGGTTCCCGCTATCTGTTACTCACGCACTCCGGTATTCAGGTATTCACTCCCTTATCCTGCCTGCGATGACCTCCTGCTGCCTGGGTATGCACCTAGTATAGGCGTACGTTAGTGGCTTCGATCGCAGAAATACATTTTCCTTCTACGCGAATTAACGCGTTTGAACGAAGACGCAGTCGCAAAACGCGCGAACTTGCATACAGAATAAGCAAACTTGTACATGACTTATGCTGGTAGATAAATACTGTCAGACCTCTTTTCAATAGAGATATATACACTGTCTCATTATGACATGTATTGTGGGCACAGATATATGCACATATACAGTAATTGCATGGTTTACAACAGGGACCTACTTCTAATGGCAGGGAAGGAACCTAAGGTAACAATGTGAAGAGATCTGACTGTATCCTAGTGTATGGGAGCACTACCAAGGGTGATGTTGTAAAGAGGTCAAATTGCATACTGGTGTATGGGAGCACTACCAAGGGTGATGTTGTAAAGAGGTCCAATTGCATACTGGTGTATGGGAGCACTACCAAGGGTGATGTTGTAAAGAGGTCAAATTGCATACTGGTGTATGGGAGCACTACCAAGGGTGATGTTGTAAAGAGGTCCAATTGCATACTGGTGTATGGGAGCACTACCAAGGGTGATGTTGTAAAGAGGTCAAATTGCATACTGGTGTATGGGAGCACTACCAAGGGTGATGTTGTAAAGAGGTCCAATTGCATACTGGTGTATGGGAGCACTACCAAGGGTGATGTTGTAAAGAGGTCCCATTGCATACTAGTGTATGGGAGTACTACCAAGTGTGATGTTGTAAAGAGGTCCAATTGCATACTGGTGTATGGGAATACTACATGCTTAGAGGTCTGACTGTACAACCTCATTAGCACAATCTAGCACCGGTAGGCCTGACTACAACTACCATATCACAAGCAGACAATTGGTACAATAATGGGAAAATGTATATAAAAAGTAACAGTAAATTTTATATACACTTCATATACAATTACATTCACATCATCGGAAGACAGAGGGAGCTATAAAAGCCTAAAGGCAGGGTTGTTCAAATATGTTCTGATAAAATTATCCACAAGTCTTTTGCTTTGAACAATAGCTTTGGAAGACGGAGTGGATTTTTCGTGCAAGCAAAGAATCTCGTAAAATTGTAGAAGGTAGCCCTCTCCTACTCGTAAGCGTCTACATTGAGAAAAACAGAGAAATAGTACCATAAACTATTGATAACCGTTGATCTGAAGGATACTGAGAAACTACAAGTAGTAGCAAGTACTATGATGACCTCATCTCTGGAACTCTATGATACCTTGAGTTCAGATTTAGCTTATCTTTGGGCAACACCCAGTACAATTGATAGGGAGGGGCATTCTCTGTAATAGCCATACAACAGAGGTAAGTAGATAAATATTTCCCTATTCAAGTCAACCACCCTGAGTGGGTTGCTTTCTTCCTTTCAACAAACAGCATTATAAAAGTAAGGAAATATGAAAAAAGTCAGTTTTTTATAATATTGTCACAAGAGGGCAGTAGGGGGTTGGCTGGTTCAGCTTGGGATTGACCACTTGAGTATAACTAACTCTTGACTTTTTTCTTCAATTGCATCTTAATATCATGGGTCGAAACAGCTAACTGGTCAGGAGATCTCATTCATTCATGACCACAGTGAGCGCACACACATACCCGCACTAGCTGACCATGTGTATGTACATAGTACAAGCTAAATATGACCTGACCACCCAGAAAAATATAACCAAGTCCCCTCGCCACTTGTGTAACTGGTATAATGGTATCAGTTAATGGTTTGTGTTGATGATGGGGATTTGAGGGAGAGTGTCTTAGAAACATATTACAGTTGTGCTCAAGAGGCTTGACCATGCAAACAGCAAACCAAATGACCAACGAAAAGTGTAACAATACACACAATTACAAAACAGTTGGTTCAAATGAGACACCAACATGTAGAAACCTGACCTGTAGAAGCCGCCTGTCAACTCTCCAGGAGGGATATCCATTTCCTTGTTCACTTCAACCACCTTGAGCGGGTCATTCTCTTCCTTCAAGCAAACAATGAACAAAACACTAAAAGCACAATTTTTTACTACTATAGTCAGTATAGGTATATATGAGTGAAAGGTCAAGTGAAGTACATGTATGTACTTATCCAGAAATATGTACCAGCATACGTATGTATAGTATATATGTACCAGCCAAAAGTGTGTACTAACCAGGAATATGTCAGGAGTGTGTACTAACCAGGAGTGTGTACCAATCAGGAGTGTGTACCAATCAGGAGTGTGTACCAATCAGGAGTGTGTATCAACTAGGAAAATGTACCAACCAGGAGTGTGTACCAACCAGGAGTGTGTACCAATCAGGAGTGTGTACCAATCAGGAGTGTGTACCAACTAGGCATGTGTACTAACTAGCAGCATGTAATACCAAACATGACTCCTAGTGTGGTGTGAACTGAACGCAAGATAATAATATATTATCCACTCACGTCTGAGTCATGATAGAGCAGGAGGAAGAAAGAATAGTGAAAGGAGTCATCCAGCCACATCTGGGAGGTGAAGCCGCTCATCAGCAACTTTTGTATGCGATGAAGGCACATCCATACCTGCAAGGGACAAGTACAGACAAATACAGTGAATCAACAATACAAATGTCTGTACATTCAGCAATGAGTGTTTGAATCTTTTACAAACAAAATAAATTATAGGTAGATGCTCACACACACCACACACACACACACACACACGCACGCACACACACACACACACACACACACACACACACTTATCTTCTCCCTAAACTCTCTCTCACATACCCACACACAGTCTCCATCCAGCACACACTCACCTTCTCCCTCAAGTAGACTCCAGCCTGAACACCCCTGTTCCTGGCTAGATCATCCAGGTAAGCGTTACCCTATCACAGGACAACAATGTACAGTACATACGTATGTACATCCAGGAAAATACTGGATATGTGAAGACACAAACATTACACTTATGCCGATACGTTACATATGTACATACACATAAATATGCATAATACTACATACATAACATATACATAGGTGTAGCAACAGGTCAGGCAGGATGGTGATTATCGAACCAATAATTCCAAAATAGACAACAAGAAAACTAATATGTACCAACAGATAAGAACAGTTACTTTCCCAAATTTTCTAGGTACATGTGTTTACAAAAAGACATATTATATGTATACCAAGAAGTCAATAAACAATAGTGAATATCAGCAAAGTGACAAAGTTTCAATTCATTTCAGAAAAGAAACAAACCTTCTCAATAATTGTAAATATATGTGAATTTTTACTTGTGCATGAATAATAATATTTTGAATACAGTTCTGTGACAATCCTACCTGACCATTGTCAGGAGGGCTGCTACTCCTAAGACATATATATATATATATATATATATATATATAGTACACACATAATATGTACATAAATAACACACTCACAGTGTTCCCTAACATGGCCAAGGACGGTGCGATGACTCTGTTATTCCGTCGGTCAACGAACACGTAGTAGACCAGATCATCAGCCTGTTCAGTGCAAGTACTCCGGAGTTAAGGAGTTAACCATTCAACAACATACTAAACATCATAATATATATGCATACAATATATACACGCATACATATAATAATATATACGGCACAATAAGAAATAAATGTAACACTATTGGATAATTGTTAACATCATCATCCAAAAGTTAGTTTTCCAAAAAAACATCAACAGGTCAAAGTTAACATGTTTTGGTTAACGACTGACAGTTCTCCATTAAGCATGAACCTTCTTTCGATCGGTTTAGAATCCTTTTCTATATGCAAACACACACACACACACACACACACACACACACACACACACACACACACACATGCGCAATTAAATAGACACACATAAAGGTCCTCTCTTCAGGATATGTAGCTAAAGGAATATTTTCCAGGCCCTTCATCACCAAAATGTGGGACCATGGAGAGAGTACTTGGTTCGTTTTGAGCACAACCTTCATAACTGCTTCAATGGTCAAACGAATTGGAAACTGCAACAAACACAAGCAAAAGACATGACAGGGGAACACACAGAACTCAGTCACATTGGAATTGATCACATTGCAATGTTTTACAAATGTTCCACAATATGTGCACAGAAACAGTCAATGATGCACAAACACAGCACAATGTACCAAAGATCACAGAAGGATTCAATGTACAACTACACTGGGCTATGGATGAGGTAACACAGTTGAATGCTGAGTACCTACTTACGTACAAGTATGGAGAGAGTCATAGGAAATGATTAGTACAAAAAGTTTTAAAGTTGCAAATAAGTAATTAACCATGCTACTGGTCCTACAAACTTGAGGATAATGTAGTTAAGCTGGCTGTAAGAATTTCTAAGTAACACCCCCCTGAGAATGGTCATGAACTAGGTAAGTATATTTCTATGTGCACAGAGATACATCGACACAGGTTCACATGTGCTATGCATAAAATTATGAAGAAGTTCCACGTACACAAACATACCTGTGAGTGGATGAACACCATCTCAAACAGAGTGATGAGAGATTTTATCATATTTTCCATGACATTACGCAACCTGCAGCAAACAGGAAGGAAAATTACAATAATTGCACAAAGTGCATTCCAATACGTAGGTTAGGTTAGGTTAGGTTAGGTTAGGTAATCTTTATTATACTGGGGAACCAATAGCCAGTGGCTACTATAAAGGCACCCAGAACGTATAGCGAGGAATGGTAATTGAATGTCCTTAAAAAATTGAATGTCTAAATACATACACTAACGCATACACACACACATGCACTCACACACACAAACACACACACACACGCACACACGCATGCACACACACACACGCACACACACACAAACACACACCCACACCCACACCCACACCCACACACACACACACACACACACACAGTACAAGTTGTTCAGCGAGGATGTAAGAGTGCAGGTTTCCACACAGAAGGTGGTCCTGGTTAGTAGGTACCTTTCACTGGGAGTGTCATTATTGAATCCCCTTCTCATCACATTAATGATATTCATGGATTTCAATGTAGTCCAACAAGACTGAATATGAGCGAGCGTTTGAGCCACCTTTTGCCCCTGTCAATGACAAAGAGATACAAATAATGAAAGGTTCGCTCACAGCCAAATTCTCACTGATGTGGTGTGTTCATGCAGGGGCTCCTTAGTGACAGTCTTTCTGGCCAGGCCAGAGTAAATCCTGATACATGTAGCAAGATAATGAGGGGAAGTACTGTCACCATGGCAACCATACACAACCCTTTCCAGCTGTTTGATGTCTTTGGGATATTACAATATGTTCTGGTCACCTTGAAACCAACCATTACGTAGATATAATACATTAATGTATGTACACACAGTATATCTAAGAAATAACACAAATAGCCAATACAGTCATCGGCTATGGGTAGTAAGAAACGTTTTGAAGTGGTAAATGAGTAATCAAACGACAGGGGTCAGGAAAATTGACACATTATTGTCAAAATTATTTGAAATGTTGTTTATCTAAGGAGGATATTCTGAGTTGACAAATCACTGCTCTATACATACTGTACATATGTACATACAAACATACGTACATACTGTACATACATACTGTAAATCCATACATTCATATATACATACAATTACATACATACTGTACATACTGTACATACACACAACTACAGTGTGTATGAAGTAGATACAGTTTCCTACATGTGCCACTCACCACTGATAACCTATTCATGTACTCAGTAATACGTCTGAGAAACAAAAAAGTAGCAAATTAAAGTTATAATCTAATCTACCTCAAATTACATACGATACACCGTACAGCACTAAAGTTCTGAAAATGTACATAAGTAATCTTTGATTCTACAATGGATGTAAAAGTTTGTGTGAATGGAGGCTGTCAACTGGTCCTCTGGTACGTAAATAGCCACACACAAAGACTCAGAAATAAGATATCCAACCTGACCTGATCTAACATAATTCCCACAATACGTATGCAACTTATGGACATGATGCACATACAGAAGATCTGGAGGTTGCATGAGTCCTTACATAGTACATATATACATATGTACATCACACAAACATGTATAGCATACGTACATACACATAATGTACACAATACACATACGTACATATGTATATGTGCTGCATATATACAAGTATCAAACACAAACTCCCTATAATATTGTAATACAGAAAAGTACACCAAGTAACATGCACATATGTATGTGTACGTGAATGCGTGCGTGTGTGTGTGTGTGTGTGTGTGTGTGTGTGTGTGTGTGTGTGTGTGTGAGTGTATGAGTGTGAGTGTGTGTATGCGTATGTGCATGTGTGTGTGATGTGTGTGTTGTGTGTGTGTGTGTGTGTGTGTGTGTGTGTGTGTGTGTGTGTGTGTGTGTGTGTGTGTGTGTGAGTGTATGAGTGTGAGTGTGTGTATGCGTATGTGCATGTGTGTGTGATGTGTGTGTTGTGTGTGTGTGTGTGTGTGTGTGTGTGTGTGTGTGTGTGTGTGTGAGTGTATGAGTGTGAGTGTGTGTATGCGTATGTGCATGTGTGTGTGATGTGTGTGTTGTGTGTGTGTGTGTGTGTGTTTGTGTGTGCATGTGGAAGGACTAACTTCACACACTGATCCATCTGGTCCAATCTGACCTTCACAGGCTCCGAAGTAGGTGACTGTAGAATACCTTCCAAATGAGCGATAGCTGAGCATATAGAGACTGCCAGAGCTCCACAAGCCACCTACAGCAGTGGGACAGGACAGAGGACTATCAGCAGTGTGATGCTGGACACACACACACTGGGATAACAAATGTAAAGTATTGTAACAGCGCAAGTACATACATAAACCATTTGATTTTG
>OZ026568.1:2600319-2612819 GCA_964020155.1 Chondrilla cf. caribensis
ACGTACACATGTACTGTCTGTGGAAGCACACAACACACCAGCGCACCTCAACTGGGCGCATCAGGTCGTTGGTACTTGCGGAGGAGGGCATCCCACCATAGGACTCCTCCTCTCCTTCCTCTGGGATGGGACTACCACTCCTGGTGTTTGGCTGCGTGACGTTGGGGGTCGTTCGGTCCCTGCCAACATGGATAGGGGTCTGGCACTACAATGGGAAGAAAACAAGTAACTTGAGTTTGAAACTCATAGGGTTGCTGCCCCTGAACTCAAAATACTAGGGCGTCCCTATCAGGCTTTAAAAACCTTCACTAAAAATACACATTTGGCAAAACAAACAATGGTCTGATTTTTAATTCTCAATATTTTGAAATCAGCCATCTTATTGTGCATTATAATATAAATTCACAGTTACAGTATGCACATAGGAACACCTTATATGTACATATGTAGAAAGTATCACAGTCCATAAACAAAACAAAGGAGTTGCCATAGGGAGCCCCTAATAAGACTAAGTAGAATACCAGACCACCTCGTATGATGTGTGTGAGGTGTGTATGAATGAAATACCCACTACAACACTGCAAATATATATAACATGGATGTATTATACGTAGTGTACAGCAGGTACAAATATTAGCATTTGGTCAGTTGGTGATTATTTATCAACAGTCATACATATATTATGTGCATATTGTGCAAATCTTTTATACGTAATGTGTCCTTGAGATAACAAATATCCAATACTTACGGGTGAGGACTCCAATGTGTCATGGTCTGGTTCCCGTTCCAATTCCTGTCCTAGTTCGCGATCTTGTTCCAGTTCTGATCCTGGTTCACCTTCCTGGTCCGGTGCCCGGCTTGGGCTGTGGTCTGCAACCTTACTGTCCACCTGCTCCTGACCAGGTGTTTTCTGAGCAACTGGGCTGCTAGGACTGTGTGAGCCCTTCACCACGAGAGAGGGATTCAACAGTGCATCGTCTCTACTCACTCTTCTGGATCTATTGAAGTCTGCAGTGAGAGTGAGTTAGATACACAATCAATACATAACATAACTGAATACTGTATGCAGACTACATAATGAATACTGTATGCAGACTAATTTTCACCACACACACACACACACACACACACACACACACACACACACACACACACACACACACACACAATGCATACACACAAACACACACACACACACACACACACAAAAACACACACACACAATGGACACAAACGATGCACACACACACACGCATGCACGCATGCACGCGCGCACACACACACGCACGCACAATGTACATATATGCACGAACACGCGCGCGTGCACAATGTACACATACATACCGGTACATAAAAACACACACACACACTACTAAACAAACATGAATGTGGTGTTGCAACAGGAGAAGCCTGGATCACATTTGGTGCAGTGCCGTTGTAGTAGTTTGACATTAGCACAATCATGAGCTGATCAATAGCTGACAGTGTTATTCGCTGACTGTACAAGGAAAGCATAACAATTAGCAGTTATTGCAAATGAAGATCACAAAGTAATTGACAGAAGGTATCCATCATACCCACTTGCTTCTCATTAAGGCAATCTTGTTGTTGACAATCAGCATGGCATGACTGACACCTCTGAAAGAATAAACGAAGAATCTGTGGATGTATGCACACACACACACACACACACACACACACACACACACACACACACACACACACCACACACACACACACACACACACACACACACACACCACACACACACACACACACACACACACACACACACACACCACACACACACACACACACACACACACACACACACACACACACACACACACACACACACACTTGACACATGTGGCATCAAGAGCTAATGAACAAGCCTTCTTCAAATCATGTGGAGTGAGCTGACTAGAAAACGATACACATTCTATAGCCTGCACAAAGGGCAAAGAACAATTAGGCATGTACCTTGAAATCATGACATACCTACATACATGAAGTACAGACATCAATACATATTGTAGTGACTGTAGTGATTGGAAGTGATGAACTGTAATACACACACACATTGTGATACATGTCAATATTTAAAATCGATACTGAACTGGTATCCATCCATACATACTAGGCATATGTACATGTATATACCTATATACTGTACATACATACAGTATGTTTACAAATACACGGTTGTAATCTGCTACGCATGTACATGCATAACC
This sequence comes from Chondrilla cf. caribensis, assembly GCA_964020155.1. Classification (NCBI taxonomy): domain Eukaryota; kingdom Metazoa; phylum Porifera; class Demospongiae; order Chondrillida; family Chondrillidae; genus Chondrilla; species Chondrilla cf. caribensis. The sequence goes on from OZ026568.1 coordinate 2,602,557, forward strand.
TAATAATTATATCAGATCAAGTAAACTACGTACCTCAAGCAAAAAAGTGAGGTCGTCCCAGTATAATCGGTCGTAGCAGTCAATTATGTGTGACAGCTTCTTCCAAGTTAGCTCTCGTGTGGGAAGGTCTTCCGGACATATCCTGGACAAGGAAAAACTCTTAGCATACATAATGTGTACATGTAAGTTCTTATGTCCATATGTGGACACATACTATCCAAGTATAACCCACATACATAAAGCTGTCATGAATGTACTTTACACACACAGTACATGTATTTATTACCTTTTAGCAACAGGTCCATATAGAAAACTTATAACTCTGTGTAGAACAAAGAGTTTCTTTGTTAATATCAGTTCTGTGTCTCTTTCGTCACCAGACATTGCTATGTACAAGAGTCTTTCAATCTGAACAGGGGATAGCATCTCATAAACTTTCTGATCAACTAACAAACAACAGATTAAAACTAGAATAACAAAAAGTATGAACAATACATACATATAAACTGCATAATGATACATAGGAATGTGTATTCATTCACACATGCATACATTTACATATGTGCACACATGCACACACACACACACACACACACACACACACACACACACACACACACACACACACACACACACACAAGCTTACTCTACGAAAAGCAATGAGAAAACCATCTTCAGAGGTAATACAGGTAGGTGTCCATTTCAAAGTTTCCATGTTTGCCTGAATAATGGATCATAACACAGCATAATACTGGAACTGTCTCACAAGAACACAAGAGTGCACCAATCAGAGTTTTAAAATATCCAAAATGGTTCACTCACGAATACTGTAGCAAGAGGCATGATATAGGCGGTCATCGCATCCCTTACGCAGTCGTCTCCGTCATCAATCTGAACAGAGAGAGCGTGCAACAACGATAAACATGAATTAGAGAGCGCGGGATAATTACGGCGATATAGAAGAAAAGGGGAAACAGTCTTGAGATCTATTGGATTTGAAGAAAGACTTTGATGAAATGGAAAGACCACAGTCGACTCCAGGCTAACATACTGCTCCGCAAACAGTGCAGCATTGCCTGTGTGTGAGCGCCGAGTCGGAAAATCACACGATGATGTTACTCCCCAAATTACCTGACTACGAGTGAGCTTTTTCCATCTCTCCTTAACAAAACGCTTCATTTCGTCATCCAGAGCGTAAAAATCCACATGAACGTCAACCACGACTAATCCCTTCATCTCGAGTCTTGATCCTATGACCAGGAGGAGAACCCTGAAATAATGAATGATCACGTGCTAAGAAATTTCGTCGTCGTTGCCGTCGTATGATAGTCCCTCAGCGAGCGTGACCTTGTGCAAGAAAAGGTGGACCACTTCTTTACTATATTTTCTGTTGTTTTTGTCGTACCTAGAGTTCCTTACCTCTTTACTAACACATCTTATAGCGTAGATTCAGAGCGCACAACTTGAAAATGGCGGTACCGACGAACGGTGTATGGAAGTCTGTACATAGTGTGTTCGTTGACCAATCACCAGTGAAAGCTTCAAAATTCAAGTCCGGTAATAATATACAAACTCTACATCTTTCAAATATGAGTGGTCCTATCAAAGTCAACTTCGTCCACGTTCGGAACAACTTCGTGTCCAGGACTCACAGTGGTATCGATTTGAGAAGAACTTGATCACTCACACTCGCATCGTATTTGAGGATTTCCAACTTGAAAGCAGACATGAAGTCAACGTCAATCAGAAAGTTTGTCACCAAGATCTTAGCCAAGACGAGAAATGCAGCCCGAAGGGCGTTTACTCGGTCGTCAACAAAGAGAAGATATGAAGAAGCAGAAAGAGTGGAGAAGGAGTTGATCGAAGCTCTGGAGACCCAAACAGACTTGGACATGTCTCTTTTGTCAGTGGACTTCCAAATGGCTATCGAAAAGGAAATCAAGGCTGTTCACAAAACGAACGCGTTCACGTTCGGACTCGTTCCCGCCAAGAGAGAAACTCTTCAAAAGCTACTCTTGTTCGATGTCCGCCATACGAGAGGAGACCAGCGATGACTTGATAGAGTATGCGGATGACCTCCACACGCCTACAGAAGTCGATATCTTCAGCTGCTCACCAAAACCTAGACAACCCATTCATCTCGGTTGGTTGGAGCTTCACCACAATGATGTCAACAGAAATATTGAGGTCCTGTTGTTGGTCACTGAAGAAGAATTGAGAGAAAAGGAGCTAGAAGACAAGGAATATCGCTTGTAACATGTAACCCATAAACAGTCTTCTTATAGTTTTGTTGTTTGTGTACTTATAGTTTTTATTTGTTTATATGAATGAAATGTGTTATTGTGTACATAGGTATGAAACAGTTATTTTTCATAATATTTGTAATATATGTACGTTAATCATTAGTATTGATTGGATGATTTTTGTATGATTAAACCATTCTTGTGGTGTAATTTAATGTATATCTCATAAGCGTGCACTTATTGTAGATAATGATAAGATACATGTGCGTTTCTATGTAGTGTCTGTAGTATGTAAGTGTGCTTGCATGTGTCCAGGTAAACATGTGTATGAATAATACGTGTGTGTGTGTGTGCGTGTGTGTGTGTGTGTGTGTGCGTGCATGTGTGTGTGCTTGTCTGTATGCAAGCCTGTGCATGAATGAGCATGTTTGTGCATGTGCATGAATGTATACACGTACATAAATCATTCACACATCAATCAAATTTAGCTTCGCTTAGTAATAGTTTTGTTTTAAAATTTAGTCATTCTTAGATAATGGTGACATACCAAAGTACACATTCTGAGCATAATATTATTTCTTATTTATAAATACTGTTTCAAATTGTCACACCCACATAAGCATGACGGTATATTATTATTATTATTATTATTAGATATTACAGTGCTTTGATAGGGTTTCCCCAAAACAGCACTACACATATAAAAGTAAATGGACATACATAGATAACCACTCAGATGAAAATAAAATTAAATAACGAGGACAAACTCCCAGGGAGTGACATAAGAAAGTAGCAGGTACATCGAAATGTACAGTTAAGGGATGGCTAAACCAACAAATCTTCCCGCAATCAATTACTGGGTGCCTTGTGAAGTAGCCTATGGCTAAAGGCCTTCCCAGTTTAAATAAGTCTCCATACCATACCATATCTCCACATAGCAATCACTCGCTTGACCACTTCATTATCCTTGATTGAATTCAACACTTTTATTGCAAAGTTCTCATCTGCGACATCCTTTATGGTAGCTCTCAAAGCCTTTTCCTCCACATCCAATGCCTCACACTCACTGAGGAAGTGGCTAACGTCTCCTACTGCCTTGTGGCATAACGAACACAACCTTTCCACTCTCTCCTTCTTTTGCCATCTTCCTGTCTCCACCTCTAACTTGGGGCAACCACTTCTAAGTTCTGCCATCAATCGCCTTTGGTTTTTATTTAAAATATTAACAACTCCTCCATCCTGCCATTCCTTATAACCTAAATCACCACACATCCCAGCCCAATACTGTAATTTAGATGACCTATTGCACCCTTCTACCCATTCCAATCTAAGCTTTCTCCATATACTATCATTTACCATCTCTTCAATCTGACTATCTGATAACCCCTAAAGAATTCCTTACATTCTCTTTCCAATTTCTCCCACCCCAACATCTGGGTCACTTTTCTAATTCCGACCTCCCAATCATTCCTACCTTTTGTCCATACCAAAATCTTGGAGAGTAATCTATTTTCCCTTAATCTATGCACTTTCACCCAATATCTAATTGCCCGTCTTCTAGCCTCCCACCTCAAGGGGGTCAGGCCTGCCTCCAACTCAAGCCCAAGTAAAGGGAAACGGGAATGAACTCCTAAAAAACTTCTTATTGCAGCCCTCTGCACTCTCTCCAATTTTGTATCGTTGCCACTCAAAACTCCCCATATTTCACAACCATATAATAGCGTGCTTCTCACCATTGAGACGTATAACTTTGTAAAGGTTGCCCATCCTACATTTCCCAGACTCCTTACCAGCCTCATGACCCCATATAAAGCTTTTCTACCGTTATCTATTAAAGCCTCTCTCATCTTCTCGCCATTCAAAAACTCATTCAATACGATCTCCAAATATTTATACTCTGATACCATACTCAAAATTTCATCCCCAATTCTAAACTCCACACACATATATACAAGTACATAAGTGTGAATTCATTATAATAATTCCAAGAGGTTTTGGATAAGCTACACCTTCACGATACATGAAAATGCAGTGCACTTCCATAGGAGCTATATTGTCGTGGATTCTGCACTTAAGCTTTGTTAATAATTATTAACAAAGTTACTACCTAATCTGTATGTGTACATGTGCATTCGTATGTGATGACCTCGATGACATGATATCGTAGCCAAACCTGAAAATGGCGGCACCGACGGGACAAACATTAATTTCATATCTGTTTGAGCACTTCTCGACCAATCAATGGTAGCAGATACGGGATTCAAGTCGGATAATAATGTAAATAGTCTACATGTTTCAAACATGAATGGTCCTATCAAAACCATCTTAATTCGTCCACGTTAGCAACAACCGTTCGTGTCCAGGACTTACTGAGGTATCGATTTGAGAAATAGTTCGTTTCATACTCGCACTAGATTTGCAGATTCCAACTTGAAAGCAGACATGAAGTCAACATCAATCAGAAAGTTTGTCACCAAGATCTTAGTCAAGACGAGAAATGCAGCCCGAAGGGCGTTCACTCGGTCGTCAACAAAGGGAAGATATAAAGAAGCAGAAAGAGTGGAGAAGGAGTTGATCGAAGCTCTGGAGACCCAGACAGACTTAGATGTGTCTATATTGGCAGTAGACGTCCAAATAGCTATCGAAAAGGAAATCAAGGCTGTTCAGAAACGAATGGGTTCAAGTTATAATTACGCATGTTCGCTGTCCGCCATACGAGAGGAGACCAGCGATGACTTGATAGAGTATGCGGATGACCTCCACACGCCTACAGAAGTCGATATCTTCAGCTGCTCACCAAAACCTAGACAACCCATTCATCTCGGTTGGTTGGAGCTTCACCACAATGATGTCAACAGAAATATTGAGGTCCTGTTGTTGGTCACTGAAGAAGAATTGAGAGAAAAGGAGCTAGAAGACAAGGAGTATCGCTTGTAGGGTATAATCTATAAACAGTCTTCTTATAGTTTTGTTGTTTGTGTACTTATAGTTTTTATTTGTTTATATGAATGTAATGTGTTATTGTGTACATAGGTATAAAACAGTTATTTTATATATTTGTAATATATGTACGTTAATTATTGATTGGATGATTTTTGTATGATTAAACTATTCTTGCGGTGTAATTTAATGTATATCTCATAAGCATACACTTATGTGTGTATTGTAGATACATGTGCATTTCCATGTAGTGTCTGTAGTATGTAAGTGTGCTTGCATGTGTCCAGGTGAACATGTGTATGAATATTACATGTGTGTGTGTGTGTGTGTGCGTGTGTGCGTGCGTGCGTGCGTGCGTGTGTGCATGTGTGTGTGCTTGTCTGTATGCAAGCCTGTGCATGAATGAGCATGTTTGTGCATGTGCATGAATGTATACACGTACATAAATCATTCACACATCAATCAAATTTAGCTTCGTTTAGTAATAATTTTGTTTTAAAATTTAGTCATTCTTAGATAACGGTGACATACCAAAGTACACATTCTGAGCATAATATTTCAGATTTATAAATACTGTTTCAAATTGTCACACCCACATAAGCATGACGGTATATACAAGTACATATGTATGAATACATTATAATTCCAAGAGGTTTTGGATAAGCTACACCTTCACGATACATGAAAACGCAGTGCACTTCCATAGGAGCTAGATTGTCATGGATTCTGCAGTTCATTAACAATTATTAACAAAGTTACTACCTAATCTGTAGGTGTGCATGTGCATTCATCAATATGATGACCTTTTTATCCACTACCTTGATGGCCAAATGCATTTACATTCTTCAATTGTTTCATTGCATGGAGAAATTCCTGGATATCATCAAATCAATGATGAGATATTACTATTTCTATTATAAAGCACTCCTTAGTCCATGTACATTTTATACACATACTGAACCATACATATTTGGTGGTCTGTATGTCCACTGTTGCATGGGAGATTGAGTACAAGAATATTGGATCTACATCCAGGTCTGGTACCTCTCGACACATAGCTGGTCGAGGTACTCTTCAGAGATGATGGTAACGTGCGGTATACTACCCCATCCCTAGTAGTAGTCTCCATTGTAGGCCCACGCTACTTTCTTCGCCCACGTCCACGCGAAGGGTAAAAGTAGGGATAATAGCAGCTACGTAGACCATAGATACTACAGACTAACGCCATCGTAGCCACACTAGAAAATGGCGGCACCGACGGGATAAACATTAACTTCATATCTGTTTGAGCACTTCGACCAATCAATGGTAGCTAGCAGATACGGGATTCAGGTCCGATAATAATGTAAATACTCTACATGTTTCAAACATGAATAGTCCTATCAAAATCATCTTAATTCGTCCACGTTAGCAACAACCGTTCGTGTCCAGGACTTACTGAGGTATCGATTTGAGAAATAGTTCGTTTCATACTCGCACTAGATTTGCAGATTCCAACTTGAAAGCAGACATGAAGTCAACGTCAATCAGAAAGTTTGTCACCAAGATCTTAGTCAAGACGAGAAATGCAGCCCGAAGGGCGTTCACTCGGTCGTCAGCAAAGAGAAGATATGAAGAAGCAGAAAGAGTGGAGAAGGAGTTGATCGAAGCTCTGGAGACCCAGACAGACTTAGATGTGTCTATATTGGCAGTAGACGTCCAAATAGCTATCGAAAAGGAAATCAAGGCTGTTCAGAAACGAATGGGTTCAAGTTATAATTACGCATGTTCGCTGTCCGCCATACGAGAGGAGACCAGCGATGACTTGATAGAGTATGCGGATGACCTCCACACGCCTACAGAAGTCGATATCTTCAGCTGCTCACCAAAACCTAGACAACCCATTCATCTCGGTTGGTTGGAGCTTCACCACAATGATGTCAACAGAAATATTGAGGTCCTGTTGTTGGTCACTGAAGAAGAATTGAGAGAAAAGGAGCTAGAAGACAAGGAGTATCGCTTGTAACATGTAACCTATAAACAATATTTGTATAGTTTTGTTGTTCGTTTACTCATAGCTTTTAATTTTATTCTTTGTGTACTTATTATAGTTTTTAGTGATTTTTTTTGTGTCGCACTGAATGTATTGTAATGTTTTATTTGTATACATAGGTATGAAGCAGTGATTTATTTTGGATTTGTGATATTTGTGATACTATTCATTGATAGAATGATTTTATTGTATTAATTAAACCATTCTTGTGGTGTAAATTAATGGGTATTGCAAATAACTAAGGCGACGGTTGCACCTGTGTGTATAATGTGCTTGTTCTATTGCAGTCTGTGAATTCATGTATATGTATACGTGTTTGTTTATGTTCATTCAAACGCAAGGGTATGTGCATGCATGCATATGAGTGCATTTGTGTGCATGTATTTGCAGGTGATGTAAATGTTATGTCTGTTTGCATGTGGGCAAATATAATACATATTAATCCATAAAAAGTCACTAGCATTATCAGATTCTATACATATATACATGCATCCATACTTTCAATGAATTTGGATTAGCCATCCTTAGCTGACCACAATAAAGATGACATTAGTACTTTGATCCTGCTTCCAATGTTATGCTCACATAACCATAAATAATGTATATAGAAATACTGCAGGTAAAGATCTGGATAGGTTCATAAAATTTGGCCCCATAGCACCACCTTGAATAACAAGGGTTAAAAATCACACAAAGGGATCATAGGAAATGTTTCATAACTTAGTTCACATCCCCAGCTAGATTTGGTGAAAATATCAGGTTGACACGCCCCCTCCCATGGTTGCAGGCTACGCAAGATGGTGCAAAGTGTATTTCCCCATTCTCCCCCATACATTGACTGTGGTGCTATGGCCAAAATTTGACCCCATAGCACCACCTTAATTAACAAGGGTTACAAAGCACATGATAAGCTATGCAAGATGGTGCTATATAAGTGTTACTTCTCCTATTCTCTCCCTGACATTGACTGTGGTGCTATGACCAAAATATGGCCCCATAGCACCACCTTGAATAATAAGGGTTACAAATCACACAAGGAGATGGGACTTATTTTATAACTTAGCTCATACCCCCAGCTAGATTAGTTGAAAATATCACATTAACACACCTTCTCTCTCACAAGCTATGGAAGATGGTGCTAAGTGCTATTTCTCCCGTTATCTCCCATACATTGACTGTGGTGCTATGGCCAAAATTTGACCATAACACCACCTTGAATAACAGGGGATACAAATCACACAAGGTGATGGGAAATGTTTCATAACTCACATCCCCAGCTAGACATGCCCCCTCCCCAAGAGCTATGCAAAACATTGCTGAGCTACGGAGATGGGAATTAACAACAAGTTACTTCACATCTCCAGCTAGGTCTGTCTGAAATATCAAGCTGACACGACCCCTCACCCGTGAGCTATGCGAAAAGGTGCTTAGCGTTTCCTCTCCTATACATTGAAAAGATATTAAGCACCTCTGAACGTAACTTGGGTTACGGTTTAGCCACGGAGATGGGAATTGTTTCACATGTTGGTTCACATCCCCAGCTAGGTTTGTCCAAAATATCAAGTTGACACGCCCCCTACCTCATGAGATATACAAAAAGGTGCTTAGTGTTTTCTCCCCTATACTCTCCCATACATTAAAAATATTAAGCACCTCCGAACATAGCTGGGGTTATGGGTTAGCTACTGAGATGGGAGTTGTTTCACAAGTTAGTTCATGTCCCCAGCCAGGTTTGTCTAAATAAATGAGTTGATACGACCCCTCCCCCATGAGCTATGCAAAAAGGTGCTTAGCGTTTTCTCTCCTATACATTGAATATTTGAATCAATGCACCTCTGCATGTAACTGGGGTTACGCTTTAGCTACGGAGATGGGAATCGTTTCACAAGTTAGTTCACATCCCCAGCTAGGTTTGTCCAAAATATCAAGTTGACACAACCCTTCGCCCATGAGCTATGCGAGAAGGTGCTTAGCGTTTTCTCTCCTATACTCTCCCATACATTGAAAAATTATTAAGCACCTCTGAATGTAGCTGGGTTACGGTTTAGCTACGAATATGGGAATTGTTTCACAAGTTAGTTCATGTCCCCAGCTAGGTTTGTCCAAAGTATCACATTGACACGACCCCTCCCCCATGAGCTTTTCAAAAAGGTGCTTAGCATTTTCTCTCCTATACTCTCCCATACATTGAAAAATATTAAGCACCTTCATATGTAGCTCGAGTTGCTGGTTGGTTACGGAGATGGAAATTATTTCGTAAGTTAGTTCATGTCCCCAGCCAGGTCTGTCTAGAATATCAAGTTGACACGACCCCTCCCCTATGGGCTATGCAAAAAGGTGCTTAGCATTTTCTCTCCTATACTCTCCCACACATTGAAAAATTATTAAGCACCTCTGAATGTAGCTGGGTTACGGTTTAGCTACGAATATGGGAATTGTTTCACAAGTTAGTTCATGTCCCCAGCTAGGTTTGTCCAAAGTATCACATTGACACGACCCCTCCCCCATGAGCTTTTCAAAAAGGTGCTTAGCATTTTCTCTCCTATACTCTCCCATACATTGAAAAATATTAAGCACCTTCATATGTAGCTCGAGTTGCTGGTTGGTTACGGAGATGGAAATTATTTCGTAAGTTAGTTCATGTCCCCAGCCAGGTCTGTCTAGAATATCAAGTTGACACGACCCCTCCCCTATGGGCTATGCAAAAAGGTGCTTAGCATTTTCTCTCCTATACTCTCCCACACATTGAAAAATTATTTAGCACCTTTGAATGTAACTAGGGTTATGGGCCACCTATTGAGATAGAAATTGTTTCACAAGTTAGTTCTTGTCCCCAGCCAGGTCTGTCTAAAATATCAAATTGACACGACCCCTCCCCCATGAACTATGCAAAAAGGTGCTTAGCATTTTCTCTACTATAAATTAAAAAAAAATATTAAGCACCTCCGCATGTAACCGGGGTTTCGGTTTACCTTCTGAGATGGGAATCTTTTCACAAGTTAGTTCACATCCCCAACCAGGTCTGTGTAAAATATCAAGTTGACACGC
>OZ026568.1:2622819-2642819 GCA_964020155.1 Chondrilla cf. caribensis
GACTGAGTATAAATCAAGCAAAACAATCTAATGCAATGTGGTTTCAACTTGTGTGTGTTACAATTGTAGACTCTATGCTGATGAATGAAACAAATCACATGCATGTAATCGCATTGCTGTAATCTATGTACACAGGTGGCACTGAAAATCGCACCAAGGAGACCTTAAAGTTGGGTTTGTCACGACGAGTGAGTGTTCGACCGGGTGTACCCATTCGAAGATGCGAGAACGGACCACATAGTGTGGTGCACACCGATGGATTTATACAGTACTGGCCGAAGATTATCAAGATAACCTGTGACGGCTTGCCATGCAGTGAAGGAAAATGCACACCCACTGCTATATCACGACCAATAAAAAGAAGGGCACTGGCTTACCGAATAGTAAAATTCCCCAGACCCGATATAGTGATTCTTGGATGGAGATCAGTTTTGATCTACAATCACATAGGGCCATGTACCTGTCCAGGCTGTGCTCGATTCCCCACATTTGAACAATGCCGGTGTGAGGACCACTGTCCCGGGTTCAAACCAGACAAAATGTATCAAGACTCCTTCTGCTTCTGGAACGAGACAGCCACCGCCACTCCGACCAGGCCTCTTCAGTACGTTAAGGGAAATTGCGAATGTTGCAAGGTCCCACGTATCTGCCCACTCAACCACGCCTTCAGTAGGTCTGACTGTGAGTGTAAATGCATTCGCCGAGTATGTCCAAGACCAAAATTTTGGAATCAAGGAAACTGTCGCTGCGAATGTCCAAAAATTAAATGTCCTGCATATCATGTTTTGGACCCATTGTCATGCCGATGTATTTGTAAGCGAAGGTGCCCTCTCGGTACAAGATTGGATTCGCGAACCTGCACCTGTATTGGAGAGTGTAGGCATTTCAACGGAAATGATCTCTGTAATACAGTGAACTGTAGCCCAACAAGATCCTGTAAGCTTGATAGGGGAGGAAACTGCAATTGTGAACCTGTTCGCGACTGCGCAGACATCACAGATCCAAAGCAATGTGTGAATACCCGATGTCCCAACCAATCAAAATTCCGGTGCCAGTACGACGCACGGCACAAGTGCTACTGTCTTTGTTGCTACCCCAAGACTAGTCCACCCACCTACAACTGTGCCTCTCTCTCTCCCCTTGGTCCAGCCAGGTGTAATTCTGTCTGGGTAGGCACCAGATGTGGATGGGAGTGTCCCCTTCCATAATCTACAAACGAACCTACCTACCTGGCATAAGGAATCATGGAAGGAATTAGAGATCAGCTTTAACTAGTACGTACTAACTCAGTTCTGATAGAATAGTATTATTATTGAGAGCATACACTATGCAAGCTTTACAGCTTTAAGTTCACAATAATGTAATAATCTTGATAATGATTCTGATGGCAATGATTTTCTTATAAATGAAATTATTAAATATAAGCTAGGATACACTATCATGTGAAAATGCAATATACACATATACCCATAACCCCATTTGTGGAGATTGGATCATAAATCTGACATCTTGATCATCCGCATATATACGCAAAATATCAAAATATCCTAGGCTTCTCATTCTAGCACTAGTAGTGGCAACATCTGCTGGGTGCATGCATGATTGCAATTGCATACAACATACGTAGTTTGGGTCCTCACTATGGTCATCATAGTGTAGGTTTATGTAGCAGATACCACAAGCCCATACCTTTAGCACATGCGCAGTTGATCAATCATTTTCAAGTCTATTTACATTCAACATGAAGTATAGCCATTCCAAATTATGTATGTGTTTGGGGTGTGATGACGATGACAAGATAACATTGTTATTAAAAAGGTTTAAAGGGATTAGATAGGGCAGAAGTATCTCTGAGTCAGTTTTCTTCACTTTGTCTGTTGCTTTGTAAAGAAAGTGCCGTGAAACTGCTGAGAAGAGCTTGCACCTCTCCAATCTGATAACAAAAAAAAGCAAATAATGCAGACAAAGTTGACAATACAGTAATTGGACACATACGTACATACGTCAAATCAAGACCACCAACAACTAATGTCATCAACTGTTGCTGTAGCAATTGATCTGACCACACACATAACAAATAATCATCACAAAGTGCCACCCATTGAAATGGTGAATGCAATTTCAGCTGTATGTCAAACCCTTTCTCTCACTTTACTCTTTGTATTTCCTTACCCTATACCTTTGTATTGCCTTTGTATCTTACACTAAGCCTTAGGACAAATGGCCACCTCTGTTTATGACACGGAACATTGGTAAACAACTAATTTGAGTTCAAAAACTTGTAGGGCTGCTGCCCCCCACACTCGAATTACTTCGGCGTTTTCCTTGGGCAGAAGAACCTTCGCTGAAGTTATTACACTTGACGAAGCTTCAGCATACAAATTCTAGCTCAATTTCTAATCATCAGCGTTCGAAATCAGCCATCTTTCTTCACGCAATACAATAATATAGCCCCTAACAATTAAGTGTGACAATTTCTGTTGGTATAATTGAATAGCAATAGCAGTAAAGTGTATATGGTCTACTATTCAGCTTTAGGACACAGCATGTATATACGTACGTATGTACATACATCAGTACAATGTTATGCACATGTACATAAACATCAAAATCAGGAGTATAGGGGTAACTGTGGCATGGTCTTGCTTAGCCAGGCCCATTTACTCCATGTTTTGGAAGAGGTATGAAGTAGCATTTCATATCAATTCATGCCAAAGGGCCAAGGTCAACCTTTGCATATAATTTCAACAAAATGGCTGTCATGAGAAAAGTAAGGAGCATAACATTACCTAACATGTGTCGATATTGAGCCAAAGAGTACTGTGACATGCAGTACATACGTGTGTACATTCATAAGGCAGCCCAGCCAGGTACAGTAACTGTGCAGTGATGCATTGGAATACACATATACTGCTAATGTACACAGTCAATCATGCATAGTGCATATGTACACATACTTGTTGTGGTGTTTCTGACAGGGTTAGTTTGCTGGCAAGAGACATGAGATGATCCACATCAGTGGGTCGTTCATTCTGAATCTGAAAATACTCTTGCAGCATCTGTAGAATCTTTGTAAAATAGTTTATACAACATTAATCTCACACAACATTAATACATGATACAAAATTGTGTATACATAATATCATATACAAGTTTATGTAATATGTACAAGACACGTAGACCCATAAATACAAACACACACGTTTGTACATAAGGTACGCATATGCTCATACACATACATACATACACATAAAAGGAAAATAATACAAGTTCAATGTTTACCAAACACATGTACGACAGCTGCATGTATACACACAGCTGTCTAATAACTTCACCAGCTCACCAATGTACGTACATACACATCAGTCCAGTGTTGTGGTAATGGTAATCAGCAATTGTAATTAGCTATAATTAATTACACATTTCTAAGTAATTGTAATTTAATCGTAATTTACATTCCTTCAGCTGGAGTAATTGTAATGGCAGTTGACATCAGTCAAATTTCTTGTGTAATTGTGTATCAATTACACAAGAATCAATACTATCAATTACACAATTACATCCAATTTCATTCATTCTCTCTCCCCTATACAACACACACTATATATCATATGGATGTATATCTTATGCCTGACTTGGGTACCACTTAGTGCTGGGACGATTAATCGATTAATCAATTAATCAATCGATTTTCATTTCAAATCTGATTATTGATAATAGTGCAAGCAAATCGATTAATCACAGGAAGTAATTAAGTGAGTAGAACAGGAAGCAACCCCACCTTATTACCCAGAACCTTTACTCATGGGTTCAATTTCGTACCTGAAATATGAAAAGGATTTTATAAACTTCACTTCATGTCTATTAGATGAGTACTCCATCTAATAAAGTGGGAGTGGTTTCCGGTCACGCCCACTTAATTGCTTCCGGTGATTAATCGATTAATCAATCGGTTAATATGTACTGATAATCGATTTGAGAATTACAGCCAATTCCCAGCCCTACTACCACTCAGCAAGTTTATATTTAGTACATCCGCACACAAGTGGAATGACAGGAAATGGTACATAACTGTTACATATAGAAGTAATTGTAATTGTAATTTGTAATTGCTCAAAGTAGATGTAATGGAAATTGGTTACATGAAGCTATGATGGTAAAGGTAATCAGTTCTTGAAATATCCAAGTAATTGTAATGGTAATTGATTACTTACGTATAAGCTGTAATTACCACAACACTGATATACGTATACACTTAGTACAACCATAAACATCAAAGACCAACAGAGAGATGCTCAAACTTCGGAGGATTATAGGATGGATTGAAAGACAAACCAACTTCTGTAATTTGCTTCTTTGTCTCTTCAACAGGCTGAGTTTTGTAATATTCGTCATTCAGAACATTGAGTCTGGAATGAGCCAGATGGAGGGGAGTTTTCCCATGACGATTCAAAGAACTCAAGTCAGTACCTGTACCAAGGGAGCAGGATTAGGTGGCACTGTAGCACACATGGTCATACATATCTATACACATGCATATGCATACACAGCACACATCCAAGCACATACACACATGTACACATATACTTACACACATACATACACACACACACACACACACACACACATGTGCGCACATACACGCACACACACGCACACACAACATTGAAAAACTACAATTTACAATGAATATACACACAAACTCAGAGAATTTGAATCGAATCTCCTAAGTTTTACTACATATAAAACATACGTACCTGCTACACTTACTGTGAGAGCTAGGTACGTATATGGAAGGATACAACAATACCACAATGTACGTACCTGCTCTAAGCAGTGCAGTTACCACCGGAGTGCAGTTATTGCATACAGCTGAGAAGAGGTATCATTAGGAAAGGGATAAGTAAAATAGCATCTGAGTGCATACATGCTGTATATGTACTAGAGCATATACACATGTACAGGTGAATATACATATGTTACATGCAGGCTCATCACACACACCCACACCCACACCCACACACACCCACACACACACACACACACACACACACACACACGGTAACCATGGGACAACAACACAATGTACCTAAATGAAGAGGGGTATTCCCAAGACAATCCCTTTGATTCACATTTCCTCCATGCTGTAGCAGTAAATTCACTGGTAGAAGAGATGTGCACCACAATTAAACACAACACAACAAGTCGAACATGTAAAATACAAACATGCACATGTCACATTAGTAGTGATACAACATGAATGTAGTTAAAATGCACAGGGTATATACATATGTGGAAATCCCAGTGTTAGAAATAAGGATACAACAGCAGTTGGCCAAATATTTGAGCATTTTGAATTCAGGTGGGACATTCTCAATTTGGGTCGGACATTCTCAATTTGGGTCGGACATTTTCAATTTGGGTCGGACATTTCAATTTGGGTCGGACATTTTCAATTTGGGTTGGGGATTTTCAATTTGGGTTGGGGATTTTCAATTTGTGATGAACATTTTCGATTTTGGGTTGGACATTGTTCCATTGGAGCACAAGAAACTACATATAAATCTGAACCCAGGTTAAGAAGAGAATACAATGCTTTACAACACCACACAAGCCTGTTCAAATTGGCTGATCAAAGAAATGATTTTGAAGCTACTTGACAACATGCTACTTCCTGGACAAGAAGGATCTAGTCTTTCTTGATTATGTTACTTTGACTGTAAAGTATGAAACTGGAAGATTTACCCATTATCAATTTTATAATCATTCGTCAAAGATTTGGCATGTCTGAAACCAACCATACTGAATTGTGCTCAGTCAAACATCCAACACAAACATTTTTAGATCGGACAAACGGTCAAATGGTTGAACAATGCCTGAATGTCCAACCATTCTTCCTAACACTGCACCCTAACATTTTATCATCATTAACAACGTGTACAACAATACATATTCATTCCTTACCCATTGCTTCATCTCCCCGAGAAGCAGCAAAATGTAGTCCGGTTCTTCCCTTGTCATCGGAGAGATCGGCTCTTGTTCCATTGGACAGTAGTTCCATCACTACACACCAGAGGTTTAACAAATGAACACAAACAGAAGCAGTTACAGTACGGTGTACAGTGTATACACAAGCTCACCCTTTACTGTCCTTCCGGCTAGTACAGCAGTATGAAATTCTTTGAGCTCTGACAAAATGGGGGAAAAATACAAAAGTATTGGAAGCAATCATGGTGAAGTAGTCTTATGACCTAATTCAAAGGTAAGAATTATGTATATGCGCAATGCACTACACACACACACACACACACACACACACACACACACACACACACACACACAGTAACTGCACTACACTTTGATAATAGCTTACAATGTAGGTATTACAGGTAATGTTATCTCTATCTTATCTTTAATATACCTCTGTTATATTTCCCCAATAGATCGGCAGAACTGACTTTGTTGCGTGAATGGTATCTTTGGTTCTTAACCTTTCCAGCACCGGAGTTTGACATCCCCCACTATGCATACACCATGTTACTTCAACGCAATATAACGTACGCAGGTACACGAGCGAGGTCAGGACATGGTAGCCATTTTCCCCAGAATCTGTAATGACGCAACATCAGGGAGCAAGTTTAAGTCACGTGACGTGTTTTTCCCCCGACTGTCCAAACGCCAAGGAGAACCAAAACCTCCAATATGCCCCGCTGTGTTCCACTAGTACTGTCCTTGCTTCTGTTGTTCGCCGGTCTATCGCAAACTACCGACTACATGCCGGTCATTTTGATGCACGGAATCTTCTCCGACGCAGCACATATGGATGACATTATCAATTTCACGCAGACCATTCACCCCGGGACGCCTATCTTGAACGTGGATCTATACGAGGATTTGGCTAGCCTAGTGAACATGTGGACACAAGTTGAAGAAGTTCGTAAAAAGGTAAAACCATTCATGGATAAAGCAAAGGACGGAGTCAACATGATATGCTTCTCACAAGGTTAGTTGTAGTGATTTGAGCATCTATGATTCGAGCTAGACGTTTGACTAGCTCCAATTGTAGCATATACGTATGGATTATCTAAACTACGGTTATGACGTATATGATTGTATCGCGGTTAAACGGGCAGGCAGGTAGGTAGGCAAGTGGATAATAGATAGGTAGGTAGGTGAATGGGCAGGCAGGTAGGTAGGTAGTTAAGTATGTACTGACATAATTGGTATAATACTATAACAAACTATCAATTTAGAACAAAATCATCATTATCAGAAAATCAATACTCGCATAGTCCAGTTACAGGATAATACAATAGCTCGTTGTGGGCGTTATCTATCCTAAGGTACTTCATGCATTTTACCCAGATTCTGTGATCACCATACATGTTATCGAATGCATTTTCAAATGCTCCAACAAACTGCATGGAAGGTCTGCACAGAAATTGAAATGCCGGTGTACAGAAGTTTCATTTTTGTTGGTCTTACTGAAAGCATAACATTTTCACCTTGGTCCTTCCAGGTACCTTGATTTGCCGAGCACTGCTTGAAACCATGGAGGACCACAACATTCACACTTACATATCCATATCGGGACCACATGGAGGACAGTTTGGAGGTGGACTGTGTGTGTGTGTGTGTGTGTGTGTGTGTGTGTGTGTGTATGTGTGTGTGTGTGTGTTTCTATGTATGTATAAGTGTGTGTGTGTCTGTACGTATGTGTGCATTTGTGTATGACGTGTTTTTATGTGTGTGTGTGTGTGTGTGTGTGTGTGTGTGTGTGTGTGTCAGTGTGTGTGTACATCAATGCAACCAGGCGTGTATAGTTTAGAGTTAGGGTTAGCCTTAATTTATCATAGAATGGTTTTCATTTAAAATTCAACTTCCCCTAGTATTCACTTTCAATTAGTCCACCTTGGGTCATCCAAAGTCTCATATATCTTATATAGTTATAAGGTAAATGACATAATAATATAACAAACACAATCCCAACCTGTTCCACTGCTTACGCTGTGTCAGAATAGTATTATGTCCCTTTCTCCTCTTCTGTCCTATAGACACTGATTATCTCAAGTACCTGTTCCCAAATTTCACTAAAGATCATCTTTATGAGTGAGTATATTCTCATACATACGCACTCTAAACAGTGATTACATGAACTTGCAAGAATTTTTTAAATGTTACTTTGGTATATACGAATATGTATGAATGTACTGAAATATTTGATCATTATTATTGTCCTATTTGTTAAATTGAAATTAAAGTGTCATTATTTGTTACTCTATTGAAGTCATTGCTACTAGACTATATCATATTTTCTAGGATTTTCTATAACTCTCTGGGCCAAGATATATCAATTGCTAATTATTGGAAAGGTACTGTGTAGTATTGGAATGTATTGCTTTTGACATTAAAATGGATCTTTTTGTATCATTTGTATACACCATCACATGTACACGCGGACATGCACACGCACACACACATGCACACATGTATGCACACACGCTCACACACACACACACACACACACACACACACACACACACACACACACACACGCACACATGCACACACACACACACACACACACACACACACACACACACACACACACACACACACTCACACTCACACACACTCACACAGACCCACATCATCTCAACTTGTATGAACAGCACTGCTCTTTTCTGCCATCACTAAACAATCCTTCTGCAGGTTAGTACACTAACAATTACTACGTTCTGAGTGGTATGCACATTGGCAATCACTGATCTCTACAATGATCACATCCTCTAGAACACAAGAAAAACTTTTTGCGAACTCAACAACTTGTGTTAATTGGTGGTCCCGATGATGGTGTCATAACTCCATGGCAGTCCAGGTGAGCAATGGTTTACACCATACATACGTACATGCATCTGATAGGTTAAGGTCAGGGAACGTATTCAAACTGGGAAGGCCTCTAGCTAGAAGCTACATCACAAGGCACCCAGTTCACCTGAAGAGCTACAATACATTTGTAAGAGGATGTAGTATTCAACAATTTGACACTGTACGGGAAGTGCTTGATGTGGTATTGTCCTTCCAAGGTCTGTGGGCACCGTGTTCCTTGTATGCATTACACCGGTGAACTAAACGCAAGACTCAGAAGTTTAGTCTTGCACACAAACCAAGTGCAATGAACACTTTGTGAAGAGGGCTCCATCAGGGTGCATGGGTTGGTGTGCAGTAGTTGCTTGCTGTCATGGTTGTGAATTGCTGTTGATCCATTCTCACTTCTTGCAGTCATTTTGGCTTTTACGATAAAAACGAAAACGTAGTTGAACTCCAGAATCAACAGGTGAAGTAAATACATGTTCAACTCATACGTACCTTACGTATTGTAGCTAGAGTAAGCAAATAGATGTACTGGTGTGTACAAGGTACTTGTGGGTAACTTACCTACATGCATTATGTATACATACATAACATTGTATAAGCATTCTTTCTGTGTTCTCATAATGCTACCTTGTAGCTGATTCTTGTAACCAATGCATGTAGCAACACATGTAGAAATGCATGCATCTGATACTGGATGCATACTGTAGTGTACCACAAATGTGTGCATCCTTCAGTAAAAAGAGAGAGATAAAGAGTATTCATTAAATGCACTCTCTTACTTTCTCTCATGCGAAACTATTGTATTTGGGTATATGAGTCTGTATAATACATTCATGCGTGAGTATTGGTGCTATTATGTGTCATATTGGCACTGGGAGGCTGTGGTGACCAGTGATGAAAATTGGTAGTCACCACAAGGTCTACACCATCACCAGAGAAGTGTACATGTTTGGGTATTAGTGTCACTGTGCGTCATATGGGCACTGAGGAGACCATGAGAACTGCCAACAAAAAATTACAGTCACCATGAGGCCCGTTGAACCTCCAGTGGGTGTATGTAGATGCATGAGTATTAGTGTTACTTGGTGCGTCATATGGACACTAAGGAGCCCATAGTGACTAGCCACAAAAAGATATCTCTCTGGTCTCCACCGTAGCACTTCCAGTTGGTTGTACATATGTCCCTGGCTGTATAACAAGTAAAGTACTGAACCTTTGGTACAGCCTATGAGTGTATGGACATACCATGTATTGTATTGACAGTTGCAGTTCATCCTCCACAGGTATACACGCAAGACACGTTTGGACTGAAGACACTGTACGATAATGGGAATGTGTCGATTTGCATTCTTCCCGGAGTGGAGCATGTTAAATGGCTCAAGAGCAAGGAAGCATTTGACAAATGCATTGCTCCCTGGCTCAAATAATTGCAGCAGTATATTATTATTATGCAAAAACTTGAATTGGCCAATGATGAAATGTAACTGTCATTATTTTTGTGTGGACTGTAGCATATTCTGCATTTTATATGTTGCATATAATGTATAATCACATCCCTTTTATATATGGTAATAATTTAATTATTACATTGTGTACATTCGGACTTTGAAAAATGAATTATAATTGATGAATAATATTAATTTCATAATGAATTATACTATATAGCTATGTGCATACAGACTATATACAACATATAATATTATACATACTAGGATGAGCAATTTGGCTAGTGCACGATATCCATTCACATATGACATATTATACGTATCCGGATATGCATACACAGGATTATATTATTTAGGCTTTATATATAATTATATATATATGAGGCTACATATAGATCACGGGGTTATCTGAGACTATATTATTATTATGGTTACATATGGAATATACATAATATTTTAATAGGTTCACAGCTACTCCAACATTAGTGAGGTTCATATATAGCTACTCTAATATACTAATTCTTTGCTAGAACTTTAGTTGTGACCAGGAGCATGGCTCCTGCATCCAGGACTCCTACGCCTCCATACATGTAGATTTCATCAATTTCAGACCAACAAAAGCTCATTGAACGAAATTACATGCAAGATTTTCATCCACCCTGGGCCAGGTTAATTGCACCTCTACTGTTAATTGAAAGCATGATGTATCACCCACGTCAACATAAACATGGTGAACCAATAGTACATGCTACGCCCTATAACACTACACCATAATAACATTACACCATTGGTTATAACACTCACTATTCTATTATCAGAAGTACTTAATCTTCACATATTACAGTACATTGGAATAATAATTCCTTACATTGGAAAATGAAATTGAGTTAAATGCAAGACATACGTACATCAACATAAGCATGTTATTTATAGAAATTCTTGATGCTAGCATTGCAATAACACTATACACTACTGGATATCAATCATACAATTTTTTCCAGTTCTTTGGCGTAATTTAGTGACTGTGACAACAGTGATGACGATTGGGAGCTGACACCATCTATCTGTTCTGATGCCTGGTCGAAGACAAAACCAGTTTCGTTCATCACCCACCCACGATTGGATGCATACACCTGTGCCTCTTCTAAAGATGCCAATTGTAGAACCTCTCTTACTTCTTCCAGACTTAAATGTCTGTAGGCTACTTCAGCACAGGATGCTATCTCGTCTTTAATGGCGTTAAGCAATTTCCTAACGAAGAATGTGTAGTACGGATCTGGGACACTTTCCTTTAGCATAAAGATCTTCTGATAGCTCCCTTCCATCAGGTTCTGCTCGAGTTTTACTGGATATTCGATATAAACGTTACTTTCGACATAATTTGGAGGGAGGCGTTCAAGTTCAGCGTGGAACTCCGACAGTCGGTTCTCCGATAGCAAGTACATGAGGTTCAAACCTAACAATGTAGGCATAAAGACGGACTCAAACTTATCCATGACAGTGACATAGTCGAAGTAGTAAGTCTTTAGCTGTGACATGTAATATTCGAACTGGGCCATTTCTCCCGATTCTATGCTCCAAAAAGCGCCTATTTCCAGCATATCCCTAGCTATCACTAAGGGTCTACTATCACGTTCGACTTCCACCGAATCCACGGGTAAGTATGTTAGTCCTAAGACAATCACTTTCATCTGCTGTAGCAAATGACCCACGTCTTTCAAATTATGAGGAGTCTTGTTCCATTCGTCCTTCAATTTCTTCATTAGCTGATGCGCGGCCTCCATTTTGTTTCCAGTGGACAGCGTCTACACGTCAGCAACGAGGTATCGCAATGAATATCATTACTCAATATCGGCGGTTAATAATTCCTCTAATGCTTTGGCTTCATCTCGCTTCATGAGTTGTTGAATAAGATGATACAGTGAATCTCCTCCTGTCATGAATTCTTCCATACCATGGAGAGAAACACCCAAGCGATGGTCAGTAATGCGATCCTGTTGAGACAAAAATTCAAAGTTAAAAGTGCTCTGGAATTGTGTTACAAGCAGGTTGATGTGGTGTACTGGTGTTGTTTACCAGGACAGACTTTAAAAAAAGGTGCACAAAATTATACACCAGGTACAGAAGACAGGATATACATATGCCTAAACAAATAGTACAAAATAGATGATATATACGTACATAAGATTATAATACTTGTGAAAGTACGTATGTACAGACTTCTGTTGACAAAAAGTCAAAACATTACATGTGCACATGAGGTAACAGTGCATGTAGATACTATACCTGCATGTACTATACGTAATAGTTATTGTATGACCAATTGTGCATTGGCGCATTTATTGCTCGAGTCCCGAGGGCGAGTGCAATAAGGCGCCAATGCACAATTGGTCATACAATAACTTACTTGTTGTATGCGCCCTCTAGCGCTTAGTTTTCTGGCGGGAGGTTGGTATATAGCTAGTCAGCACCTGTTTTTCAGTAGCTGCTATGGCTGAAATGACTTCGAAACGTGCTGTCATCTAGGCGTTTCAACTTCGATATCGACGACGACGACTTCGAGATTATGTCCAAACCTTTTCAACCCAAGAACACACAGCTATCTACATCGTGTGGTCTCAAAACCTTCGCTGCCTGGGTTGAAGAACGGAATAAACACAAGCCTCAAGCGAAGTGCCCTCAAAACGTGCTAATGACTGAAAATAAAGGCACTCTTGCGTATTGGCTGGGTTCATTTGTGACGGAGGCAAGGAAATAAGACGGCGCGACGACTTATTCTCCGAAAACCCTCCACGTTCTTTTAATAGCAATTCAGCGGCACATCAGAACCATGAAACCGAGCAAGCCTGTTAAGTTTTTCGCCGATCCGGAGTTCCACCTCCTTCAGAATAAACACAATTGTTACAACGATTCAGATTGTTATGATAACATGGGCGCATAAAGCTGACAATTACTAATCGAGCACACTTGTGGTTGAAAAGGTCAAAAAAGTGTGCAATTACAAAAAAAAAATGCACACTTTTTCCTTTGATGTTAACCACAACCATACAACAAGTGTATGAACTATACCTGTATGTACTACACCTTTACGTACTATACCTGTATGTACTATAGATGTATTTACTATACATTTGTAGGAACTATGTTTACGTAACATTCATATAATGCTATAATACATACAAAACACAATCTCACTTGGGGAAAATTGTATGTTCTAATTCGTTCTGACCGTTCCAGGGATCCAATCTGCTGCTTTCTTTCCTTCTTTCTCTCTTCCAGGGACCTCTGTAACTGGATATCAAAAAGCCTTGCCCGTAGGACTTTTAAAGCTTTCGAACGGTTCTAAGAGGTGTGTCAGGGGTGGACAGGAGACAGAGGTGATGGGTACACACAGCACACTGCCACTAACACATAGCACAAGACAAACATTGGATTCTTCAGAATATGGACAAAGTACTTAAAGTCATGGCTTCAAGTAGCACGAAAAGTTCAGCATCTGACTATGCTGCCTTTTGTGAGAGCAAAGTGTAAATATTACAATTATTCATGCAACACGCATACAAACTAGCATGGATTACATATTGTACTCATCTGCAACATATACAACTGGAAGCAAGTAGGGAATTGTGTGCACTCCCTGTATTCAGTCAGTGTACATGAGAGAATGTGTAGCAGTTTGCACTCGATACTGTCCTCACTTTGTGCTGGGACCTCTCATCCTGCATGCTGACAGTTATGCCGGTGGGGATGTGGGTGATTCGTACTGCACTGTCTGTAGTGTTCACATGCTGTCCACCAGCTCTGGTAGGCACAAGGTAAAACACACCAAGTGCACGTATGTAAGCACATATGCACACATGTATGTAAGCACATAAGTACACACATAAGCATAAGTACATGTGTATGTAAGCACATACACACACATGTATGTAAGCACTTAAGTACACATGAATGTAAACACACAAGTACGTATGTTCATTCATCACCTGGGACTGCCTGACATAGACACTTACCCAGATGCTCTGAATGTTTCTATCTTCAAATCTTTTGTATCCATAGCAACATCGATCTGTACATATGAGGACAGGAGTCATTAGGCAATTTGAGTTCTAAAATGAGTATTCATATTTGCAAGTGTGTGTGTGTGCGTGCACCTGTGTGTGTTTGTATATATGTGCATGTCCAAAATCCACTCAAAATATACCAAATATTGTGTGCATATACTGTATCAACTGTGTACTAACTGACCTCTTCCGGCTGTGGCAACACCACCACAGACATGGTACTGGTGTGTATCCGACCCATTGATTCTGTCTGAGGTATTCGCTGGATTCGATGCACTCCTATTTCATGCTACAGATAGAAATGAAGGCATATGTACTGTACCATATACATACACGTGTGCACACATATATGGGAAATGTGTACAGTAATACCACTACAGAGGTAGAGTTGGATGTTACCTATTGTAACTTACAGTATCTATGAACGGTATTATGTGTTACTTATACACTACAGAGAACATACATGTAGTGTACTTGATAGTACGTTAGAAGCTGAAAAACAAGCACAATCAAATCCTAGTCATACACGCTCAGCATGGTGGATATCGGTGGTTCCATGCGAGCACAAAGATGTAGTCATACCTTGAGTTCTTTGAAGATACTTTCCCCTTCAATGCTTGCACTTGCTTCCTATTGATGGAACAGCAGTTCCAATAGGCCACGATTAACATGCATACATATGCGAGAAGCATGCACAAATACCTTCACTCCTCCAATGTCACTTTTATGACATGACAACATTTCGAAATGCCATTTCTTGTAGTTAGCATACCTGCACATCGAGATTCAATCCACACTACATCACATTGTACAGCATATCCTCAGATACACACACCAACACAGTACGTCAGTAGACACATTATGCACATATATCTTGTACATATGTACTTATGTACCTTCTAGAATACGGTGATAGGTGAGAATAGGGACTATCTAGCATGTGCAGAGATGGTACACCTCCACACTCATGTGTGCAGACCCTCAATCCAGGTGGTTAACAATGACATAAACACTGTATATGGTGTATGCCACTGAAGTGTCTACATGATTTAAGATAGGAAATATGTTCCCTGTTCATGGGGAATAACATTATAGCTATGTGGTTACTTCAGCTGGCCAATTGTAACAAATGTTAGTCCCCTCCAATTTGATTTGACAAACACAATGTGTTTTTTCGTAAACAGACTGAAGTAGTGCATACAAACACTAACTTTTGATACATTTGCAACATTTCAGCAGTGAATAAGGCTGCTTCATTCCCTCCAGCTCCACTACGGACCTCCAGGATGGTACTATTTACACCCGCATCATCACCAGGGAGAAGGGCTGAGATCACGGCATCCTTCAACATGTGGATACATGAAGTAACACAATCTGTGAATCACATGTACAGTATCAATACACAATTACAGTCGGGATACATGCAAACATATAAAAATACTACATACACATGTGTAGGCCTAGGCATTAAGAAAACAAAAGATCGAAGTAGCAGATTTAAAGTTCAATTGGAGTTCAGTACCGTACATTTATGATACATAAAGAAATGTACAACATGGACTCCCAACCATCTACACCAAGTCTCAAGAGCCTTTCTTACAGCTCAAGATCTATGCCTCCCTGTACTTTAGAAGTATTATTTCCAGCATTAGAGCAATTATAACAAACATACATATGTTTCCTTCCCAATCCTCTTGCACAGGCAGTGGGAATGAGCCTGGCTTGGTAAAGAGGGGATTATCAGTGGGTCTAATACAGAAGACTCCACAGTTGAGGCGATTCACTGGAAGAAGGTGTGAATGAGAATCAAAGTACAAGTCTGGGAGTCAAACCCTCAGCCTGGAGCCTGGAGATCTTGTCACCTAAAAACTGTGCCATTGTGGCCTGTCTGATATCAAGGCATAAAATGTGATATAGGTACTAACCTGATTTCTATACATTTTGTATAATACATAGGGTAGTACGTGAACAGTAAACGTCACCAAGTGATATGAGAGTTTTGTCCAAATGTGCTAAGCTGCAACATCTGTAATTATCACAACAAGTTCTTGTATGGCTTGGTGGCCTACCTGGATATTGGCGATGTTGTGTGAGCATGTTTCAAGATCTTGAGTAGCCAATTCAATTATTTCTGGATCGTCTGATGACAACATGGCCTTTAGGTCTGATAGTTCCTGGATGAGCAGTTCAAATCAACACAGCTCTAGTACTATCATATACTGTGATATGAAACTTACTCTTCTACTTGAGTGTGCACAAGACAGACAGACAAACACACACACACACACACACACACACACACACACACACACACACACACACACACACACACACACACACACACACACACACACCTTTTGCTTGGCTTGCAATTGTTCAGCTAACTGAACTAGTGGATGTAGCTTTGCTACAGTTCTAGATAACCTTCTAAATTCACTAGAATCTATTCGCTAGAATTTTAGAAAATTATACGGGATGTTACCCTGCACATAAATACAGTTATCTTTTACACAAACTGTACGTTATAAAGTAGAAGGTAGTCACTGTGAGTGTCTATAAACATACTTTGCCTGATGAAAGTAGTTCTACAAGCTCTGAATGCTTGCTTAGCGCTTGATCCAGGTGTTTCTCAATTATGGTATATTTCTTATGTGAGCTCGTGCCTAAGAAAGAGGGAATAATGTTTACTCAGAATGATATTAATACCATCAGCAAACTACGACATCGTTTAGTTCGTGTCAGGCTGATAGGAACATCTCAATTGAGCACAACAACTGCTTTGTCTACTTCAGCAGAGTGTCACTTACTTCGGAATACTTTGATAACACTGTTACGAGTAAAGACTTTTGTCTTTACAGTTGAAATAGGTCTTACTGAGAACATCTCTCGTCGAACGATTAGGGAGAGTCCCGGTTAGGGGGTTTCCCCGTTCATTCATTCATACAGGCAGTAATAAAATGGCTGATGCGTTAGATTAATTATAAGTGTGAAAATGCCTTGTAAATACTGTAAGGTTGTCAACATTTTGATTTTAATCTTATTTCTGTGGATTTTCGTATCACTTTACTTTGCTACCACATTTATTAAAACAAGCGACGGTACCATTCAAGCTCGGGATATATCCAAGGATTGCTCCTGTCCTCCCTATCCAGAATGTTCTACGATTTGTTCTACTACTGTGGTATCTCCTGGTCAAAAGAAGAAAGTCATTTCACCGTCGAATGTAACACCCTTCAAACCTACGCGTGCCAGCCAGCAAACTAGCGAAGGAGACGATCTGTCGTGGGGTAACCACAAACTTGGAGTGTTAGTACCTTTTCGAGACAGGTTCGAGGAATTACTGGAGTTCGCTCCTCATATTCACCAGTTTCTTAATAGACAGCGCGTGAGACATCGAATTTGGGTCATAAACCAAGTCGACTCGCACAGGTTCAACCGTGCTGCCTTGTTGAACACAGGGTTTATTCTGAGCGAGAAGGAGGGATGTGATTACATTGCCATGCATGATGTGGACCTTTTGCCTTTGAATGACGAGTTGAGATATGATTATCCCGAGAATGGGCCTTTTCACGTGTCTGGACCTAACATACACCCTTTGTATCACTATGCCAAGTTTGTGGGAGGAATACTGCTTCTATCGAATGATCAGTTTAGAGAAGTGTGTGTGTGTGTGTGTGTGTGTGTGTGTGTGTGTGTGTGTGTGTGTGTGTGTGTGTGTGTATCTGTCTGTGTGTGTGTGTGTGTGTGTGTGTGTATCTGTCTGTGTGTGTGTGTGTGTGTGTGTGTGTGTGTGCATGTGTGTGTCCCTATGTGTTAAACATCGTGCTCACCTAAGTTGCACATAAATGCGTTTTATTATGCAAGTGTAAAACCTCTTGTGTGGGCATCAGCATGAGTTTCAACAATCAAGCTTATTAATTCATGACTACTTCAATGTCATACCTGAGTTTGTAGTTTAAAAGTGAGTCTAATCACATACGTACATTTTCAGACACTTACACCACTGGTACAGTTCTATCAGAAGCAATTATGGTGGAGCTAAACCCGTAATAGTCTGGTGTATGTAGTTCAGGCCTCATTCCTTTATCGTGATTATTTTGAAATTATTTATTAGACAAAATTAAAATCCCTTTCTGTGTGTCCTATACAGGTAGATGGACTCTCTAACTTGTTCTGGGGATGGGGTAGGGAAGATGACGAGCTTTACATTCGAATGAAAGAGGCAGGCATGACTGTAAGTACAGTGTATCCAGTTTGTCATTCAATCTGACGTCCTCCACTGTGTTAGTAACACAAGTATGTGTACCAAATAATATTCAATATCACAATCCATAACTAAAAAGTACGTATTTATGACTTTGTCCATATGATATTAGCATACTATGGTATCGGACTTGAAGTGGATTTTGAAGTCACGTGCATGTCCCCATTAAATCGTGCATTCCTAACTTTACATATGAATCCTACTGTCAAATGTCATAAACACACAATTGCTTAGCACAAAATATCTCTTATCGTGAAACTTTCAGTAAATCCCTACATTCACTGCTGAAGTACATACATACATACATACACATCATGTAAGCACTTTTAACACAAAACAATGTTAACATGAAATGTTGAAGTTGTCCGTAGAGTTTCGTGTTGAAGAGGTTCGACAGTACATTGATAGAGGATATGCATTGTAGCTACCCACTGCCTACATTAACTTGGATCTTCCGAGTCAACCAGTGTTGGTTAGTAATAGTGAATGTGGTATGTGCAGTATAGGCAGAAACAATTCAATTGTTGAATCATTTGAATTGTCCTCATTCTACTGCAAGAATGTAAGGTTAGTTTTCACTGGACCTGAGGTAGTCAACCACAGTAAATCTTCTTCAACCACCAAGTGAAGTGCCTTCGATGGTGCATGAGTCTACGAATATGGACATCAATGCAGTTCCAAATTCTCAAAGATCTTAAAGCATCGAATTATATTCTCTATTTCTGTTATGTGAATGTTATTATTGGTGTTTTATATGGGTTCCTATTGGTCATGCATGTCCTGATGTGCACTCGGGACAAGAAACCATAATCCACTGCATTGCATTTGTTCTGAAATGTGACATTATTGCAGAGTGTTGGATGATGATGATGATGACGATTAGTTGGCACTCAAAGTCACATTCACATCACGCTCAGTATGAACACAATGTTATTAGGATAACCTCCAGCCACCCTTTGTACTATGTACGTACCTATGTACGCACGTGCACAGTAATACGCATAATGTAGTATCAGTAGTTGAATAGACTGCCTGCTCTGATACACATGTACGTATGTACGTACAGTTATAAAGTACATAATATTGATGTCAGTTATTGAACTGCATACATTATACCAAGTTATCGCTATACACCGTGTCACAAAGTTGCAATAAATTCACATATCATATCAATGTATTAATACACGTGTATATACGTACTCCAAATACATTAAATATAGTTTTTGTGTAAATAAATAGTGCATTAATGTTAGTTCTGTGACCTAAATAGTGAACAGTTTGGCATGCTTGCAGTAGGTCTCCTTTGCATTCTAGTCCCTGTCCTTCCTGTGTTTGTAGCAACTATATTTT